>CAJNJA010094975.1:0-19369 GCA_905231915.1 Symbiodinium necroappetens
CAAACCCCGGGCTATGCGCGTAGTAGGAGTAGTAGTAGTAGTAGTAGTAGTAGCAGCTTTTGTCACCCACTTGGCACGACAGGGTCAGCACTGCGGGGTCACGACGGTCACGAGGTAGACAAGGAGGCGACTATATTCATTGCAGTGGTAGTAGTAGTCGTAGTAGTAGTAGTAGTAGCAGCAGCAGCAGCAGTAGTAGTAGTAGTCGTCGTCGTCGTCGTAGTCGTCATAGAAGAAGGAGTAGTCGTCGTAGTAGTAGTAGTAGTAGTTGTTGTTGTTGTTGTAGTAGCAGTAGTAGTAGGAGGTACGAAGCTCAGCTAATCTAGCGCACCCCCCTCCCCCACCCCAAAACGCAGCCCTGAATTGATACTGGCGCTGGTCTGCCTCTCTGCTAAACGCAAGACTAAACTCAAGCCCTGCTGTGCGAGCTTTCGTGACATCTTCGACCCTCTGCCTTCCACGTCCAAGCTCCACGGGAAAATCCTCGCAAGGCTGGACACCTCTAGCCGCACGAGTGGGCGTGCTGCCTCAGGTCTGGACGCACAGGGCCACACCGCTCATGTGCGGACCTCGGTGCACTGCAGAACAAGGCGAGCTTGCCTCGATCCAGATGTGTTGGTGAAACTTGCCTCTATGAAGCCACAGAAAGACTGAAGTCAAAGGCAGATGGTTGAAGAGCCCGGTGACATCCACAGGCAGCCAGGGGTCCATTCGAGGCGGTGAGCCAGGGGATTGGCAAATTCTGGGAATCGTTGAAACGGTGCCACTGTGGAACAGCAATGCTGAAAGCAAAACCTCTCCAAAGTCGTACCTGTTTTATGACGATTCTCACTGTCACCCAGTTTTTCACAAAGCTGAGAGCATGTCGGGGCGCTGGCCCTTTGTGCCGCCGACGGCAGCTTCCGGGCCAGGCTCTTCGTGCACACTTCGGCTTCCGCCCGTCCATGCGAAACAGCTTGCGAAAGATTTGCAGCTACTCTTCAGGTTACACATTCACATTCGTCTGCGAGTCGTGCGGCATTCTTTGCTCTTAAGCCCTGTGTCCACACCTAAACTCGACCAAGATGTCGTTGAAGTATCCTAGTTCTACCCATACTTCGGTTCTACTCGAGCAGATGACTTGTCAGCAGTTCCCAAGCAATGGCTGTCAACATCCTCATCTTATGCCCTTGCACTTTTGTGTGGCTCAAAGCACCTGATCGGCTGTGGGATGCGAGCATCAATGAAGCAGCATTTGTTCACAACGTCTGCATCCCTGGAAGCACAGATTGGCTCGCAAGCTCCTCTCTTGCAAGATCGGACCTTGACACTTCGGACACTTCATACGCATTCTGAGATCTGCTCCGGGCTCCGGTGCACACGAATGTAAGGCCAGCACTCACTCCTGTCTGTCTCGTCAGCTTTGGCCTGGCCAAGTACCATCTCTGCAAAAAACGCCTGCCGTCTGCAATCTTCTGCGTCAGACGTCGCCTTAGCCTTCTTCTTTGGCTGCTCTTTCTGCTTTGCGAACCTTTCGGTACGCTTGGTCCCGAAGGTGTTGGTTTTGCACCCCGTCTGCTTCATCCCCGTCAGCACAACAGCAAAAAAACACGTGAAGGAGCCCATGCTGCATGAAGTGGGCGATGTCAATCGGCGCCTTCGGCCAGCCAACTGGGATAACTTCTGGGTATGAGGATAGTAACATCTACCGGGCCGTGTATGGGACTGAGACATCACCCACCTGCGATGCATCCGCTTTCCGCTTCTCCGACCTTGGATGCAATCGGCAATAACAGGCAAGAGGTGCATCTTGACTCAAAGCCCAGTCACGAAGCCGAGGTCGACGTGGACGTGGATGGAGCCGGCTGCAGCTCCTTGCGAAAGTATGGAGGTGCATCATGCCCTTCTGACGTCTGCAAATTAATGTGGCAGGACAAGGGCATCCTCCAGCGTCCATGCGCTCTTGCCAGTCTTCTTGTGGAAGAAATAGTTGTGCTCAGGTGCAGGACGGCATTCTGAGAGCAACGGTACTCTTGGAGCCATGCCTGCTTAACAGGGTCCCACATCTCAATGATGTTTGGGTCTCGTCTGGACAGCTCTTCTGCCTTCAAATCGCACACATTCGTAGATGACTTGCTCGAACCTTGCTGTCCCATGTCCGTCTGAGCCCAGAGCCTTGGCGAGATCGACCACATACAGTCGCGCACCGTCGACACGGCGCTTCTGGAAGGAGGCCTAGCCGCCACAAGAGTTACAATCAGGCAGCTGGGAGTTTACAAGTAACTTCGAAGCAGTAGCCAGAAGCCGAAAGTGGCGCGACATCTTTACATAATTCTGTGTCAGCATCGTGGCCTGCATCTGCGGAGCAGAGAGTCCAGCCAGCAAACGCCCTTCTATCGCCACGATGGCCTGGTGGCTAGCCACTGCTAGTGCCAGGTCAGGTGTTGCGCTTTTTCTGACTCAAAACCTTGGCTCGACTGCGCAATTATGCAACAAACTAACGGATTCAGGCTACCGTAATTACGAGCTGTATAACAACTACAGTACCCATGCACACTCCGTTCACGAAGCAACTTTGCACAAGTCAACTGCATCGCTTCGATCTCACCTCGCCCTTGTGCAGTTTTTGGCCAGGCCTCATGCTGGACTCTGGCAGCTTCTGCAGTATGCACATGCCTAACTCCTGTGCCACTGGGATCAACACTCGTCCTCCACCTTGTCGACCACGAAGCCAAAATCACTGTGCCTCTCGGAACTGACGCACGTCCCTCCTGCTGCGACGACTTCCGAGCCAACATGACGTAGCTTGGGTCCGTGCGACATACTCAAGCCACAACTTTGCTGCTGACTGACACCTCAGCGCAGGTGCAGGACACGGTATCTTGCCAACAGCCATGAAAGGTGGGATCTGAGAAGCCTGCGTAGTTGCTCCTTTCAAAAACCAGCTTCACAGCCACAAGCCCCATCATGCCAGCGAGCCTCCCGATGTGGCGTGTCCCGCCAAGTTTCGGGCAACTTGGAAACTACCTCAGCTACGAAAATGCTCTTGCGCAAGCTGCTGGAGCCGGACATGAGCGACTGACATCATCCCAGATAGATCGGTTGACCTGTACGGGATCCAGATAGTACCTCGAGCGACAACTCGTCATCGCCTTTCGGCCTTGAATCACAGCTGGACAAGGGGCACCCCAAGCCATGTTTGTCAACTTTGAACACGTAGCCTGGCCTCAGCTTACGGAGGCCAGTACAGCTCGCCTAGTACTGCCTGTGCCCCTCCTCGAACGGCGACGTTTCCAGAGACAAGCCATGCAAGTCCGTGGGCTGAAATCTTCTGCCGCACTCCATCCAAATGACATTTGGCTCGTGCTGCGACTTGTTCAGGAAACAGCATCATGTTCCAAGCAAGAGTGGGCACATAGCAGGCGCGCCTGGCTCCCTGAAAGGACTCGGCCGCCTTCACATGCTGCCACAACTTCAGAAATGGCTGTGGCTCACGACACGAAGCTTCATCGCATCTCCTCATTTCATACACAGAGCACCAAAACAGTACCCACTTTTCGCATACTGTACTTTTCGCATGCTGTCGTGGAGGTTTGAGAATTTACAACCTCTGAAAGGCATTCATCCATGTCATGCCGCAAGCACGGAGGGTCTGGGAGACGATTGAGCTCCTGGGTTATTCATGTGCCAGGTTATCTATAGCCAACGCAGCTCCTGGAAGGTCTCGGGCGAAGTCGCCTTCCCAGCGGTCATTTCAAACACTGACACCCTTTTTGCATACATGCTGAGGCGAGAGCCTCCTGCATGGAAGACCTGAGACTCCGTCTCATCATGAGCCGCCGCAACAGCGGTCACTACATGGACGACTGAATGACGTGGACGTTCCAGCAGCTCTGAGACGCGTTCCAACAATGCGGGCAGATCAAGCTACTAAGAACACACGCCAGGCTTCAAGTCGCTTTTTGTAGTAGTTTAGCTTGACAAGCAACGGCGCTTAGAGAACCAGAGAAGCACCAAAGAACAGGCTTAGCGTCTGCGAAGCTTTGCAAGTCTGCTGCTGTCCGTGCGGTATGCTGGCAGGCAGGCTGAGGATGGACATTGCAGGTAGATTCCGCCCTATGCACAGCTAACAATTTGCGGTACGGCTCAGGCACAGGAAATGCCCTCCAATGATTCCATGCAAGCGAGTCATGTTTTGCATTACTCCCGGCTTCGCGCCGCCACAGCTCTTTCTGGTGGGAGGCCGTAATGCTCTCCTGGCTTTGACAACTTGGAGACGACACGCGAGACAAGACATGCGCACCAATTATCGAACATGATCAAGCAGAGACTTCGGAATCAAGAGCATGTCAACATGTCGTCCAGAACAGCCTTCACAAGCAGCAGGTCCTCGATCGTTCCGCAAGTGACGAAGCGCCAGCAGTTCACCTGGCACTGACACAACACACAGCAGTACTTACATCGCGCAGCCCCGAGATTAAACCCGCTGTGCGTTCGAAATTCCACTCTCCCCCCTCAGTGTGAACACAGCACATTATTTAAGCTTCAGCTGCAAGTTGCAAGGTGCCTCGGGCTTCTGTTGGCCGTAGCGACGACAACGAGCAATTGCTTGGGCCTCATAAGCCACAGCCCGTTCAGCGGAGGTCGCATACATCGGGTGGACGAAGACGACCTGTGGCAGAAATTCGCAGAGCTCGGCCTTCTGTGAAAAGCTGAAGGGCTTGGAAAGTCCAAAGCGCATGGTTCGCGGCGGTGAGGTTCGTGCCGCTGGCCGCGTGTTCCAGCGAAAGGAGCAGGGAGCGACTGCCGCCATCTGCGCCATCGCCATCCTCATCCTGCAGAGGCTGTTCGTCTCTCTCTCCCTCCGACCCTCTCTTCGACCCTCCCTCCGCCTCCCGTCGCCTCCCTCTCTCTCTTGCTGCTCGAGCTTCGTCTCTCTCTCTCTCTCTCTCTCTTCTTCTTCCTTCGGGCACTTAGGGGTGAGGGCCTGGGACGAAAGCTAGTTAAGGTACCCCTAACGGAAGGGTACTTCCCAGGACCGAAGGCATGCAGCGGAGCAGGCACATGCAAGCGTCCGTGTTTTTTTAGATGAGGAGCCGGCACGCTGCAGAGGAGTCCCCTCAACCCTGAACCCTAACCCCTATTACTGTGGTGGACATTCTGCGATTGGTAGCCGCGGACCCCTAGCACTTCCGGCAAACCTGCCCTGGGCCCACCCTGGGACCCGTAGGGCCTAGAACCCCCTGGAGGACCCAAAAAGCGGTGTTCATTTGCACCACAATACAAAAGAAATGAACGCCAACTCGTTTCCCCAAAAAATGCGATTCGGTCCCGCAAATAGATGGGGTTTGCTGCTTTTCGTGGCGGAGCCTCCGGACCCTATATACCTATCTGGTTGTAAGCTTCGCTTGAGTAAGATACTCCGCTAGCTGAACGGGGGCTAGCTTTCGTGATAAGGGGCGTCTCTCTCTCTCTCTCTCTCTCTCTCTCGGGACAGGAGGAAACAGCGGTCCAGCTGAATCCTCCGCGCGCGAGCGCGCACCCGCGGTTCACGGGTTTTCTTTGTTCCCTTCCCCAATTTGGATCGGGGAGGGCTCGGCTGGACAGGAGAGAAAAAAGTCCCCCCGGAGCATGAAAGGACAGGGACGATGCCCTCAAGTAAACAACAAGCAAGTCAGGCTAAGGCTCCTCTCTCTCTCTCTCTCTCTCTCTCTTTCCGTCCTGGAAACGGCGGAGCACCTCCGCCCGTTGGAAGACGGACCCGACCAACTCCAAGTGCGGCACACCCAAACCATTCAGCGCAGCAGAAACACACCTTTTCAAATCCTCCCATTGGCAGAAGACCAACGCCTTTTCACCTGAGACTGCAACTTCTGGATTCAGGGCTCACTTGCCGGCAAGATTTCCACTCCGCAATGAAACTCAAAGTGAGGCATGAAAAGCTCAGAACACGTGAAGCGGATCCCGAAATCAAGCGGCCACGTTCATGCAATTTTTTCAAGTGCACCGCCAACGCTGCAAGTTTGCTTCCGGCCTCAAATCAAGGCATCGCGCGCCGCTTCTCTGCACGCTCTGTGCACTTTGCCGCCCGCCTGTTTCTCGAACGCTTTTGAGCTGCCGCGCAATTTGCAGCCTGCACAGAACGACCCGAAAACGAGCAGGTAGCTACGACCTGCCGGCCCAAATCAGAAGTTAGAGTGGCAGAGCTTCCCCCGGCTTCTCCCCTGAACCTCCCAAACCCTGATACTGCAGTATACTGCAGCCTCGCCCCGGACCAGGTGCTTGGAGTTCTTTGGTAAGGCGTGTGACGTCGCTCTTTCCCAGCTTGTGCCGGCGTTCCTGAAGCTGAGCAATAAGTCAATTGCAATATCAAGTAGCCCACATATCACGTTAATCTCGACATGGCGTATGCCCTTGATCGAAACACAAGCATCACGAGCCGAGTTGCGGGGCAGTTTCCGAACTTCTTCACCACTTCTTGAAGGCAGGTAGTATGAAAGACGTGGGCGCAAGTCGCTATGGACAGGTCTTCCTTGCAGCGCCCGTTGGAACCCTGCTTTGCTTGGACAATGCGGCACCGGCCTCGTTCAGATCCTCCTCCAAGCATATGCTGCAAGATCTTTGTTCAGATGATGCCTCACCCCGGGCAGCCGCCAGCGTTCGTTGGAAGAACCTGGTAAGATGTGGATGGCACGCTCACGGACTAAAAGTCAAAACCCACATCCAACTGCTGCAGGAAGTGCTGAAGGGATCTCTGGGAAGAGCTCGCTGCCTCTGCAGCCGCCACCATGCGATCTGCAGATCAGGGTATGTCAGGGTCAGGGGACCAAGAGGCCGCTACACGTTGGTGGACACGGGTGCGTGCTGACACCGCTAGACCTTGGAGACCGTCTTCCGTCTCTTCGAACTCGCCGGCTTTCCGCTGCAGCTCCGACAAGCACATACGTGCAACCTGTCGGAAAGTCTGATAGTGTCCTATCTGTACTTCCCAAATACATGCTGTAACAAGTCAGAACAAGACTGGCAATAAGTGCCCCAAAAATTGAAAAGTTGGGCCTTGGACCACAGTAATTACTTTCCTTCATGTTGCTGGATGTTCTTCATAGTGTGAGCCTTCTCGTGCGGCAGACTGGCAGAGCCGCCAAGGCTGAGATGATATGAGATGTCAAGTGATGCCAAGGAGTTAATGCTCCCCTCTGAAGTCCCTTGCGCATGGCTGCGCCACGCTAAACAGAACCTTGCCTCCACAAGGCAAGCTGCGGCAGATGCCTCAGATGTACTGTAATGCAAATTGAAAGTGTTGCCAGATGTAAAGATGTAGTTGCAAAGCTGGCAGGTCGAGGTGGCTCGAAAAGCAATGAACAAATGGGTCGGAACCTTTCTGCCCCAAAACACCGACAAGTTCAAGACATGTTCTTGAGTTGAGCACAAGCGAGCCAAGTCACAGCAGCTGCTGGCTGGGAGACAGCAGCCCAGGTACTAGTGTAGTCTTGGGCACTGACAGGGGCATCTGAAAGCTCATGACCTTGCCCATCAGTGCAAGACATTGGGGCCTCCGGTACAGTTGCTCCAAGACGACGCAAGATCCCAGTCTGGAGCTCGAATCGTTGACCGCAACTGACAGCGGAAGTCTCTCGAAGTCGTAGTTCCAAGCGGATGCCCCAGCGCTGCATTTGGTTTGCTGCTCTTTTCGCTTGCTGCTCTTTGCTGGACAAGATTCGGCGGCATTCCGTCCCAGCATCCGCGGATGATCCCGAAGCCATTCCAGAATATGCAGCAAAGTGGGAGCACAGCTTGATAAGCCTTTCTACCCCACGAGACTCGCCAGTGATTTCGAGTGCCGCCCCACTCGCCTGGCAAAGGTCATGAGAAGCTTGCAAGTAGATTGCACGCTCCTCCGGTGTCTGTTCCACTGCAACGAGGTGCTCGTTCAAAGGCACAGTCTCGATCTCTTCGCTCGTGTTCTGCCTGGCGAATCGATCCAAGAAGGATCGAGCCATTTCCTGTGCAAGCTGAAGTTCATACTCACTGCCATCCTCGCAGGGCAAGCCTGGCAGCTGAAAAAGCTTCGCCAATGTCGCCACCTGTGACAAGTCTCGGGTAGGCGGAGTGCCTGTCAGGCCCCACCGGCAACCGGCGCAAATACACTGCAAGGAGTCGAACTGCGCCGTGTCACCTATTGCCTCCAGGTTTCCAAAGAGAGGCTCTGACTCAACCATGATTTCATGCACCATACCCGTTCAGACCAACATAACAAACCCAATGCAAGACTGGCTTCCGGGCCCTTAACCACGAGACTGTGCTCACAAAAGCTCAGCAACACAACTCACCTTGGTAAAAACAAAAATGCTGGTAGGTAAGGCTGAATGGGCTGATTTTCCCCAACGTTCCCTATTGCTTGGCCTCAAGTTCGTGGAACTCGTCGAAAACGATTCTTCTCCACCAGACCTGTTCCAGCACTGGAAAGCAAAGGTTGTTGGCGTCGTCGCTGCTAGCTGCCGCGACGCTCGCTCGTTGCGGGCTGCCCGTTGACGAATCCGGAATTTGCAGCCATCCAAGCTCGCTGGGATTTTCACGAAAGCGCTTGGTGTTTCGACGCAGGCTTTGGATGTCGACAGCCATGCGAGCTGCCTCACCATGCTGGACGAAAGATGCCGCGAAAACACAAACGTTGCTGGTCCGGGCCTCGCCATTGGACACTTGGGAGAAGTCACCTGAAAGCTCTTGCAAGCGCCGCCTGTATACCGGGGAGTACAGCAAGCGATAGGAGCAAATCACGATGTCCTTAGCTTAGTTGGCCATCCACAAAAACTCAGTTGCTGCACTCCCCCCTCTCGATGCGGACACGGTGCGACACGGTCAAGTTGAAACGAGCCCAAAGCAGAATCCCTGCGTAGAGTACCCTGAAGCCTTGAAGGCTGGAAGCCTCAAGATCCAAACACTTCCACTTTTGTCCGAGGTGCAGCTCTGCTGACCTTGTCCACCGTAAGCATCTTCAGCTGGGCTGCTGTCCCAATTGAAAGTACCTTCTGCATCTCTACGTCTAGTTACTGATCGTGTCTAGTAGTATGTGACGGGCTGGGCCGCAATTACGTAGCACTACCAGGCGTCCTGACTTACTACTCCTGTATCGAATATGTATAGCTCATCAGTGCAAACGTTCGTGAGCTAGCATACACAGCACCTGCTCGCTGTTCACCTCTGCGTGTGACGCCGACACTGGGCAGTGCTAGCGCTGGTATTTTCGAGATCCTCCGTGTCAGCACCAACCAATGCCACTCAGATTGTCCCTGGTCAGGCTCGGTTTGATGCTTCGTTGTGGACCCGGGAAGCCGGCGAATTTGCGTGTTGAGGGAAAACGTTCACCAGAGCGATGGCGAATCAGAAGTGAAGAAGACAACAAAGCAGTCGTCCAAGCAGAGCATCTGGACTTGTCAGCGGAGTCGGCGGACCGCTGCTTTGCGCAGCAAGAGAGAACCTTCTTTGCGGCCACGAAGAGCTTGAGGCAATGCCATGCCAGTGGGTGTGCCAGTAGCCGACTCTCCACAGCACGGTCCGAGAGCAGACACGAGACACGAGCGCATCTGTGGACGTGAGAAGATGCAAAACCACCTGACTAGATTAGGTGGCCGCACCCCAACCTTGCAGAAGACTATGCTTGTCGAGTGTACCCGACACCTTAGCAAAGGCCGAGTTCCGGGCCTCCAGTTTGGTGGATCCTTCCGGGTTGGCAGTGAACTTCTGGATCTCCTTGGTCTGCGTCTGGGTGCGAGCTTCCAAGAACATTTCTGGCCTTTTGTCATGTGCATTCAAGCTGCGTCAGCCCACTGTTTCAGCAGATTCGAAGGAGCCAGTACCTAACCAACGGAATCCTCATGAATCAACACTCGCAGGCAGAAAGGGGAAGCTTGCACATGATGGTCGCGTGCAAGCCGGCTGCCAGTGTTGCCCTTGACTTGAAGAAGTAGGGATCGCTCTCGGCTGGCAGGTGTAGCTGGCAGTGGCGAGTGCCAGCACTAGCATCGATGAGGCCAATCATTGTGGCGGTCTTGCCGTAGCCGGGTGCATCCCCGAGTATGCCGCCTGATTTAACTCCACAGCTGCCAGAGATTTCAGAAAGCCTCGGGATATCGTGATATCTTGACACATGTGCTGTGATTCGAGCCTCGCAAGATCACGGACTGCCGCTGTCGAAGCTCCAGCTGCCACCCAAGCTGGGTTGACGACTTGGCCTGGATGCTTGATACTGCCAGGGGCTCTTCCTTAGTTGCTGCACTATGCTTTCCAAGTCAGCAGGAGCATGTGGTACGGCGAGGTCCAAGCTGCAAGGGCCAGAGGGTCCACCCTGACGCGGTGCAGCGTCAAGTCGAAGAGTTCCGTCTCGCATTCGCGCTGCTGCATCCAGTACAGGGACCTACGAATGTATTGCAGCAGCAAGCGTCTTCTATGCATCACACAGCAGTACTTTAGACAAGTAGAGCTCTCCCCGCCACGCATCCTCGCCTCAGTTGCTCCTGACGAAGGGGATATCGCCGGAAACTTGGTGGTTGTGCAGCAGCGGGGTCTAGTCCTCGCTTTCGGGCGAGGACTCTGCAAGTTCCTGTTCCAATTGATGGCTCGTCGGGACAAGCCACTGTTATTCTGAAGCTCCAGCTTGAACCGCTTGATAGATTGCCGTCGACTCCGCGTGGCATGAGCACCGGCACTGACAGCTCGACATTCGAAGACGCTTTGCGGCTGAGACACACCTCTCGCAGCTAGCGGCTAGCGGCTTTTAGCAGCTGCTGCAACTGCAACTGAAAAAATGTCACCAGCACAGGACAGCCGACACCTTCTCTGTTCATGGCCAATGCCGCAAGGTGACATGGCAACTTGCTGCCCTGCACGTGCTTGAAGCATCCGAAGACGGCATCAAGATTGAGGAGGAGCCTCGCGGCAGACCGCAGGCAAACAGCGGCGACATCGGATACAGCTCCGGCCTCGCTGACACTTGTTGCCTGCACTGCGACTCCGATTGCTCTCCCGCTCGGAAGAGCCATCTACCAAGCGGACATCCTTGGAATGCCGAGCCGAGCGAGTGCAGACACACGACATGGTGACCTGTATCCGAGTTGCGCCCAGGTTTCGATTCTGTTCCGCCAAGCGCAATGATTTCTACCGGAATCTTCACGGCTTGCCATTCCAGAAGTCCGGAGAGCTGCTTCCGCCCAGGCAAGACCACCTTGAGAGTGACAACACCATCGAGGTTTTTGCAGGTGTGTGTGGCCTGCTTCTGCTCTTCTGCTCTGATTTGGCTGCATAGCCGACTCGGTGCCTCGTGGCCTTCAGTCCGCAGGGCCTCCTGCAAGGCCGAGAGTCCGCTCAAGGAGGCGCAGGAAGCTGGCTTTGTCCTGACACACAAGCGTCCGCATGCGAAGGCTTCGTCCGGCTTCTCAGAACGTCGCAGGATGCTGCTTCAAGCAAGATCATGCTTCACGACAACGCAATCGAACGACTTGCGCTTCCAACATTCCAGTCAAGTTGCCCACTCGTGCCTCGACGACAGGGCCAGGCATCATGTCAACAGCTGCGACTTTTGACTTGTTCGTGGGGTGCAGATGCTACTTTTCCTCTGCAGGACTGAGGCCAGTGCCAGAATCTTCTGGGATGCCCCTCTCCAAGAGCAGCTGCACAGCGCGGCTGGAGCGGGCCTAGCAAAGCAAGGCCCGGTGCTCATCGTCTGCAGTAGCTGTCGCTAAGGCCCCTGGCCTCGCAGACCTCTGCTTTTCTCTTGCTTCCTCCTGTCACCATCAACATCGACATCAAATATCACAGCCCCCTTGTTGAGTCCTGGCAAGCTTTGGGATTTCGCGAGCTGGACAGGTATGTCCATCTCGTGTAGAACTTGCGCCGCGTTGCTTGGATCAGGCCTGTGAATTCGAGCTGCTGGGGCCTGTTTGCCTTTGCACTGCAGACGACTGCACGGCTGGCCTTGATGCTCTGGAAGGCGTCGGAAGGGAGATCCTTGGCAGGAGCTCTGCCAAGAAGTCACTTTTTGTGCGTGTTTCTCGTTTAACTCTACTTACTTCTGTACGCCTAAGCAGGACTCCACGCAAAAGGCTTTTATCATCTGACATTGTCGCGGCTCTGTGGGAAGGTGTTGGCGCTCGACTCCGCAGGCTCTGCATCTTGCGTTTTTGCACGCTTGCCTTGGAAAGGACGTCTTCACTCCGTTCATCTAGAAATGACTTAAGGTTAGAGTCATGCGACATCCTTGAAGCCTCTCAAGCCTACACCTCTGCAGCTCCGTGACTGAGCCTTGCCAGCAGCGGGGAAGCCGAAAGTACAGAGCACCCCGCAGTCTCGCAGGTCTTCTGATTGTCCGGCGATGCAGTTCCATGCAGATAACCTGCACATCGAGTGGCTCAAGAAGATAACAGGCGAGTCCCAAGGATGCGTCCCTAGTGCTGCCGTGCAGCCGAACACATCGCTAGAGTCCAATGCACGGTGGGCTGCCGATGTTTGCATAGCACGGGCAATGCAGCATTGGCCGCCGCGGGCTCGTGAAGGTAGCACAGACTTGAGCCAGACTTGACAATGGGACTGCTGGTGAGAGTGGGTGCTCCTGAAGAGCGAGACCCTGAGCTCGGCCACGGCATCTCGCGGCTCACTTTCGAAGCGCAGGTCTTGCCCAACCCGGCCCTAGCCGTGGGTCTCGACCCTCTAACGAAGCCTTTCGAGTAAATTAAACAGATAAGACAGTCTCGCCAAGCTTGCACATTGACAAAATCGCTTTCGGCTTGACTGACTTGCCAGAGACCAACAGATCAACCTGTTGAGACATGATCCCAGCCAAGATGTTCACAAAAAGGCTGTGAAAAGTTCCCTGCTTCGAATCTTCTTCAGAAACCTCCACGAAGGGTCTCAGGATGCCGGAGTAAAGTTCTGCGGCTGCTCCCACTGCGTTGCATTTGTCTCCTGCCACAGTATGACACTGGAACCAGAATAAACATAAACCAAAGCTGCCAGTGCAACGTGGCCGGTCCGTGTTCCAGTAGTAGTGTCGGCGATACTCTTCAGAGTATACTTGCTGCCAAACCGAACCGGATTGAGCTTGGGCTGGCGGAGGAACCGCCGATTCACCTGCACCGAAGCTGAAGCACCCAAACCGATAGACAACTCTCTCCCAGAACATCATGTCTGGCCTTGCAGATCTTCGCTGGGGCGCGCGGTGTCCTCCGTCCTCGTATCGGTCTGGATCCTGGAGAGGACGGGTTTCGGGTCTCGGCCTCGGGCCGAGGGGCCCGTGTGACCACTCCCAAGAATTCCCCTCCCACTGCCATGGTAGCAGATCAGTCGTCGTCGCAGTAGCCGCAGGAGGAGCAGCAGCAGCAGCAGAAGCTGTGGCAGGAGGAGTTGTAGTATTTCGAAGAGGTGTAGCAGTAATAATAGTCTAATAGTTGTTGCTCTTGCTGCTGCTGTTGCAGTAGCAGTGCCAACAGCAACACTGCAGCAACAGCAGCTGCGGATGGCCGGCCACCAGCACAATCTGGCGCCTGTGCGTTATACTACTATACTGGCACACGACTTTCTGGTGTCCTCTCTGCGAGCTCATCGGCTGAAAGGACCGCCGTCTTGCTCTCGGCCCAGGCAAGCCAGTCTGGCCATCTCGAATGCGCGGCTTCACCTCGGATGCAGAGCAGCACTCAACATACCACTGCTGCGCCGTCTTTGGCAACAGGCTTCTGCGAGTTCAGCCGAACTGCTCAAACGAAGTGTGTCCGCATTTCCGAAAACGATGAGACCTGCGAGGCTACTTGCATGAAACGTAGGAACGAGAGCCTGTGGCATGCCATGCACCTTGTTTGGCACGAGTCAGCATCACATTCATCCGCCGGGTGTCTGCCAAGAATCCTGCAGCTACGTGCGGGCACGCAGACACTGCAAACCCCTGCTGTACTCCTGTCTCTGGATACTGTGATGGAAGAAATGACTCAGACACGTGACAAGCATGCAAGAATACTACGCCAGCAGGAAAGCCCCCAAATTATACTCCCCCGGTCCCAAAGCGCGAGACTCGTTGCTGCGGGTGGCGCTGAAGAGCACAAGCCCCTGTTCCATTCCCTGAGACGGGGGCAGCTAGCGCCCCTTCTTCGTAAAGTTGGAGTTTCTTGTTCTTTGGGGGCGGTTCGGAACACTTTCCTGGTTTGCGATCGGGATCGAGTCAGTTAAGTTTGTCTCCACCAGTACGGCTCTGCTACCATCATGTCACAGGCCACCTGATAACCATCCACAGTGTCGACAGCGACGTGGTGCAAGTAGCGGCCAAGCCCACGATCGCGTAGCACGCGAATTATCTCCTTCAGACTTGCAATCGCCGATTCCATTGGCATTCTATGAACAGACGTCTCATGTGATGCCCGCCCAGCCGTGACACCATGTTCGGCGTGGTCCAATCTCACTGGACAGGCTAGGCATCGCGCTGGGGTCAAACTGCGTCCTGCTTCTGCGCCAGATAAGCAGTCAGCACCACAATCTGATCTTCAGGGTAGCCAGCACGGATGATTCCATGCAACACATCGACCAGGGTTTCCGCCTGCACAGTGTAAAAGTCATGCTGGCTGCATTACGGCGGGAGCGGCATTAAGACCTTTCCCATGCATGTCGGAATATATGGCAAAGCAGCACCTATCTCGGCAATGATTGTTAGCTTCTCAGCAGCATGCTTTGGTTTAATTACGAAGGCGGCTTGCTCATTCACCTGCTCAAGCGGCAAAAAGAATCGCGCCACTCAGCTCTCAACATGCGACTATAGATATTGCTTTCCTTGAGTACACTCGGTGTTCTTACATACGAGCTCAGGTCCTTGCACCCTACCTTGCGGAAGCAGTGGGCACTCCACTTACTACTGTCATGACGACCCTAGCAATCTTCAGCGCTTTCATGAATGATCGGCTGTAAACATTTGCTTGCCATGAACAGACTGATCAAAGACCTGCCGAGATATGCCGAGATTACACAAGCTTCAGTCGGAAGAGTCTGCACTCGAGCTGACACGCAATGACACGCATCAAGAAACTGGACATCTGTGCAGCTCTACCAGCATCCGCACGTGCTCTCATCTCACCTCTCTACGTCTCTGGACGGCCTCGGCAACGTTGAAAGCTGAGAAGCCACGACGGCTCTCAAGCATGGAGGGGCCCTTTGCCACATCTACGAAGCAGACTCTGCAGTCCTCGGCTTTGGTTGGGCCTTCACTGGAGCTCTTGACCCACACAGTTCCGGACAAACTGCTTCTTTGATGCAGGAAACCGGATTTGGCCATGGGAAGCCCGGTATTGCGGTCAGCTTTGCATCATCTGCGGCATTCATTAATCTACCTGGCATCTGATTCCAAGTGTTCTTTCCTCTTAAATCCAGTGCTGCTGGGGCAAGGGCCACTCGGAACAGGCACCTTGCCTCCATAGAATGCGCTGTTGGGAAACTCTGCGATGGAGCTGTGCATTCTCCGCTGCTCCAAGAGGACTGTGGGCTCAAGGCAATTTTGGTTTGCCTCTGTGGTGCGGAGAGTGCTCAATGGGAAATCTGCAATGCCATCAATGCAATGCCGAGGCTATGAAATCAAGCCGAGCCGCCATTCGCTCGAAAAGGCTAGTGCTCAAACCCTCGTGGCTTGCGGCTTTGGATAGCACAGTGGCGGGAAGCTGAGCGTGATCACCGATTAGGACCACCTCCGGATCACCATAGCCAGAGTTGGCGCTGCTGAAAGTTGCATCAAGCGAAATCCATGGCTTGCCGGCTTGCCTGCTCGCATCGCCGCCCGAGAGCCACGAGCACTGCTGGCTCACACGCCTGAGTACACTCATCGACCAGGACACGCTGAAATGATCCGCCTTGGATGTGCAAAAGCGCTGCTGCAGCAAGAAACGAACATTGCCTCACTGCGTTTCGGCAGCTCTGCATGCTGCAGGGGAGTTGCCAAAACCCTTAAATTTGAGAATCTCTGTGCCGCTGCCAATGCATGTGGCCACCACCACCGTGGCCTATAGTCAGAAGAACAACTGCGCAACTGGCGGATAAAGACTGTCGAAGCAAAGAGGTGCATAGCTGGGGCAGCGGCCGAAGGAAGCTGTCTCCTCGTTTCGGCAATATCAGTTTCGGCCTGCTTGCCCTGCCCAACCCGCACACTGTGGATTCCTGGCTCTTCGGGGCCACAGTTCACGCAAGTCACTTGTATTCATGTGTCATAGGCACACAACGGCAACGGACATGTGCTGTGAATTGGTTGCAGACTGTCGCAGAGTTCAGAAGCAGAAAGTGCAAGACTCTCTCATCCAAGGCGCCCATCTTGTTCAATCTTACCTGGCTTTGGGAAAGCTGCTTCGAAGTTCCCCCGCCCTGTATAAGTGGGCCCGACCTCCGACAGGAAGCAAAGCCTAGAGCACCGTTGCACAATGCGGCGTCATTGCGGCAGTCTGTTCTTCTAAGCTGTTGCGCACGAATCCGATGACCCTTGAAGTCTTGTGCAAAGGCTTAAAGGCTCGACCTGTCGGTTTGCGACCGTCGCAACAAAACCGAATTTTGTCGGCGGCAGGATCAGCAAGAACGCAACAACACCAACGGAATAAGACCAGCCGAAAGATCTAAAGATGAATCGAACTGGCAGTCAGAACTGGAAGCAATGGGCATATTCAATTGCTGCTCGTCACTGATCATTAGTCTCAGCCGTCGCCAGAACTCGGAATGAGAGTGAGAGAAACGCCGTGCAGCAACGTATTGATTGTGATGAGGTGATCTGAAACGATGTATCACTTGAGTATAGACTAAGTGCGAGAAACACCGTCTTGAAACAGCAACATCAATTTTGAGAGAGCGAAGCACAGGACCCCGGCAACATGGCCAAAGGACCAAAGCAGCCAACGAGTGGACCGGACGATTACAAGA
Organism: Symbiodinium necroappetens; assembly: GCA_905231915.1. Classification (NCBI taxonomy): domain Eukaryota; class Dinophyceae; order Suessiales; family Symbiodiniaceae; genus Symbiodinium; species Symbiodinium necroappetens. The sequence goes on from CAJNJA010094975.1 coordinate 16,903, forward strand.
GTAGCTGGAAATGCCCAAGACCGCAGCTGAGATGCAAAAAGATTGTCTGCCGCCACGTTCGAATCGGCCACTGCCAGGATGCGCTCTCCCAGTGGCGCGAAGATGGACGCCCAAACTGCCAGGATGGCCTTGAAGCCGCGACAGCACGACTGTTATCTCTTGGACTGTGCCGCGGCTTGAATCAGTGAAGCAGTTTGGGTGTTCTATGGGCCTATGGGTGCTGGCCGTCGGCATGGAGTGACAGGGTCAGAACTCTGAAGTTCATCTGCGTGGCACAGGCAACGTGCGTTTTCCCTGTGCCAGGTGGACCTGGTCAGCTTGGAGTCACTATGCAAGCCATCCGCTCGAGCGGCCGCAATGCTAAACTTGCCGTGACGAACTTGAATTTACCAAAGTTCCCATACGCTTGTGGCCTTGGATCAGGCTCAGCCGCTGCTGCAGCGACTTTGTGATAGACTCGCGCTGCGAAGGAGTCAAAGACTCGATGAGCGGCTGCTCTGCAGCCAGTCTCCTCGCTTTTTCATGCGTTGGCTCGTAAGAATGCACTACACTGAGTCACACTACAAGCTTTGCACTTTGTCTCCAAGTAGCTCAAGGTGTTCTGCAGCCAGCTCCTGGCTGAGCCCGCCTCGCGCAGTTTCTTCTGCCAACAATCGTGCATCATCGGCTTCTGCCAGAATTACTTCGCGAATGGCATCCGAAAACCTCAGACAAGAATGCCATGTTCCGAAATATGTGGAAGCAGAAGAGGGAAAGAGGCGAAACAAGTAAAGATTTGTGCGAGCCAAGGCGGCGCATATTCAGGCTTCAGGCCGTCGAAATTCTCGCTGAACACCGGCAGCTTGACTTGTGTTAGGTTACGGAGTGCATCCAACTGCCGACTCATCGGGGTCTCCAATGCCTTGGATGCGCCGCATCAGCTCTGCCCGTGACAGGGAAACCTAACCTAAACCAAGAACTCAAGGTGCAGCTGGGCCACGAGGAAGTACAAACGGAACTGCCTGCCGATCGTGATGGGTGATGCCCTGCCGGAAGGAAGCAACGATCCCAATCCTAACAACTCAAGGCGCCGTGGTACATGGCATGCGGCGGTGAGCCTGGGATGCCGCTCGTTGACCTCTGTGCCTCTGACGTCGGAACCAAAGTTCGAGATTCGGCGGAGGTGCAGCTTCACCTGGCCACCATGGCCAATTGGCTGCTCAGGACTGAGGTTGATCGGTTTTCTTGAAAGATCTTGACCTGTTGAATGCCATACACTGGCCACTATGATCCTGCGTGCGGGGTGCCTATGACGGCCTTAATTTGCCACTATGAGTTTTATCATCAGACTCATAAGACGTCACTGATGACTGATGACTGTCATTTTCGGCGCTGCTTTACACCGAATAAGCAGTCATTCGTGACGTGATTTTGCTCGCCGGCTAGATTTTTGCGGGTCACAGTCTGCTTTAAACTGTTTAACTCTTGGGCGGAATTGGTATGGCAAGAGCGACTGCGCCTTGAATTTCGCTAAACGCAGGAATTGCTGTCATACAGTAGCGGATGGCAAACTCGAAAGCCTTTGAGAATCTGGCCTCTTCATCCAAAGCTGGATTGCCAGCCAAGCTTGTGACGATGGCCAGCCAAGCTTCTGGGTGCTGCCACCCTGTGCTGTTTCCCATCCTTCCGAGAATGGTAATCCAAAGGCTAAAGGGCAGTCCCGGAAACTTTCGGCTGATCTATGAACCTGATGAAGGAAGCCTGCTTGAGTAGACAGTCCCGGCGGCCAGGAAATATGCAGGTTGCTTGACTTTCCATTGACCCCGTTTCTGGAGAAGGGACTGTTGTGGCGTGTGAAGTGAATAGACAGGCCCAGCGCCTGAGTCCTTCAAGAAAAGCCTATGCAGGTAAGAAAACAGCAATCCAAAGAATCCAACCTACTGCGACCCAAACCCCAATCCACGCCCTAGTCCTACTCCTCCTCCTGCTCCTGCTCCTGCTGCTGCTGCTGATAACTAACATTACTGCTACTGCTGCTGCTCCTGCTGCTACTGCTACTGCTACCACGACCGCGACCCCCACCACCACCACTGCCACTACCACTACCACTGCCATTACCACGACCACTACCACTGCCACTGCGACTACGACTACGACGACTACTAAAACTACTACTACCACCACCAGCACTAGCACTAGCACTGGCACTACCACTACTACTACTGCTGTTACTACTAAGGGTTTCGGCTGAAGCTTGGAAGTGCGGAATTGTCCTCTCCCTCGGTGCAGACGCATGGTGTTTTTCCTTACGAGGGCTGTACCTCTTTTCTGCATTCTGCAATTTGTGACGAACATGACGCTTCAGCTGGATGGGTCCCAATTCCCATCCCCTCCTGGCCCGGATATTACCTTTTCAAGAACGACGGAGGAGGGAAACCCGAGGGTTGGGCTGGACTCCACAAACGGCCCTGAAGCCTCTTCGGGGGCG
>CAJNJA010094986.1:0-10680 GCA_905231915.1 Symbiodinium necroappetens
CCCCAAAAAAAAAAAAAAACAAAAACGGAAGAAAAAAACACACAGTCACTTTGCTCCCTTCACGCGAGGTGACATCGACTGGGCCTTGGGAGCAGCGACTCGTTTGGACTGGGCCTTGTGGCTTTGGGTTGATTCGGATTTGTTGCGCTTTCTACACGGGCCACCATCTTTGATAGTGGCTTTAGGAAGAAGCCAATGTCGGTGATTTCGATGCCTGCTCCAACTCGACTCCGGGGAAAAGAGGCCTCTGTAACTATAGAACCCTTAGCAAGCCTTATATAACAAAGCTCTGAACAACCCATCCAAACTTGCAAAATTCAAAGGATACTATGATGGTGGTGGCAGCAATGCGCGTAGTTTTTTCACATGATAATTGGCCCAAAAACGGGTAGCAAGAGCTCCATACTGACAAACCAGTTGGTAAACTCTGACCAAGGCATTGGCCCACATGCTCAGCTCTCGGGTGGAAACGGAAACTCAAGGCAAGGAAGCTGGCGACTTCCGATTATTTCACTTGATACTGAGTCTGATTCGGGCCGTGTCCGTTTCGGGTTTGAAGGTCTTGCCAAGCCAGGCCGTGTCATGTCGAAGGCATACCAGAGCATCGCACAGGGTTTCCGCCCGGTCACCAGGCATTTCCATGACGATGTCCGTTGCCCTGACGCTCGTGGTGGCGCTGGCATTGCTCGCAGCAGCCTTCTCCATGGCTTTTTGGCTGCATGTTCAAGAGTCCGTCCGTTGTGAGAACCCCAGGAACAACTTCATCATCCGCAGTTGTTGAGGGGCAGGGATACGATACTGCGCCGAGGTTTGCAGGCCAACCGGAATGGCCAAAGGCTACGACTCCACACCGACCCTTTTTGGCTCGAAAAGCACCGGGCTGGAATGAAGCTTTTGCATCTTCTGCAGCAAGCTGAGCATCGGCTGACTGCTTGCAAGCATTGTGTTTCACATGCACTACGCACCTCCGGACGCGGAGATATCTATAGCTTCGGCAACAAAAGCCGCGCGGGTTCAGATGTAAATCTGACAAAGCAGAAACTGTACAGTTCGACGCTGTTTGACGCATGCATGCAGTCGTGTGAAACGGGCAGGGGGGGGGGGGGGGGGGGNNGGGGCGGACAAATAATTGAAAGGAGTACTTGCAGCGATGAGCTTTGCAATTGCAGCTGAAACATGCTGCATGGCATCACGTTGCACGAAAACCTCGCCTGTGTATGCCGCAAAGGGCCAAGCAACGGCATGTTTCATTAAGGTCGACACCCCATTGCAGTGGCGGTATTCTGAATCCAAGCATGTCGCTTTACAGAAAAGAATGGAGCATGGGCGTGTTTTGATTCAGTTTTGACTCCGCAGATACCTTGTGGCTCTTCACTTAGGCAAAAGTGGTTCACGTGAAAAGCGTTTGGCACGATGGTGCGACGACTGATCCAAGGCGTGGAGTTCTTGCATGCAATTAACAACTATCGAAGCACTTGCCAAGCTCCAAAGAACAACTAGCATAACGAGCATCACCATCGGAACGTTGCAATAGTGACAGTGCTACGATCGGCATGAAACGATTAGCTCCCAGATTTTAAACGTTCACACTTGCAAAGATCACATAGAATAATCAAAAGTTCCCTTGTCCTGGATCCGATAACATATTTCATGAAACCTCACCCCTAAACCCTAAAAGCCTTAAATTCCAAACCCCAAAGCGGCTTTCCTCGGAACCGGTCGGCCAGGCCTTTGCCTCGGATCTCTTTTGGCCACCGCAGGCACATGTCGAGAAGTTCTTGCAGTGTTTAGGGTTCGAAGGCGTTAGGGTGCAATTGCACTGGTTCAAGGGTTTAAGGTAGGGGGTGTACCGGCTGCGATGTGCAGATTTCGGAGTCGTTGCGGTGTTTCGTAGTTGAGGGCGGAGGGTTTCGGGCGTTACCGTTACTGCTTAAGTTTTACAGGCTTGGGAGGTGCTGTACAGTTCGGGCTAGGAGTTGCAATTTGGACATTTCGAGTTTGTCAATCATGGTCGGTTCCTGAACTATGCCTCCTTGCGAAGATTTTGGCGCGAGTTGCGCTTAGGGCAGAGCCCAGACTTTAAAACAGTAGACGGATCACGATTCCCAGCTGCAGGGGCGGAACAAGTCCCAGAGTTGCTGGTGGAGGAGACACAGCACGCATTTAAGCGCATTGCATCGCATGCCCCAGATGTTTCGCGAGAGCGGTGATCCAGTGGCAAATGTTCGCACGGTTCATTCCACAGGCGCACATGCGAACACACACTCAGACGCACACACATATTGTACACATACGCGTACGTGTATCAGGTTCTGACGCAACCGTTTGAGGAGAGTTCCTAGTGGAGCAATGTTGATGCGGCCTGTAGCTAGGAGCTGCCATCCCAATACGTCCGGCGGTTTCCGCAAGGCGTGAGGTTTTTTGAGGTTTTAAAATCGGAGGCAGTCGGTGTACTGAATCGCCCGCAACCAAGGACAGCGAGTGTGCAGCCAACGAAGAATGCGCTTTGAGCCGCAGCAGCACCGAAGGTATCCACAACGGTTCGAACTGTGGGTCCTTGCAACTGTTGCTGGTAGGGCGCGACAGGTCCCTGGAAACCGTTTTGGCTTCACAAGAGTTTGCAGTTGGTGCATTTCCGCATGAGAGCATAATATGAAGATGACAACTCTCCCAACAAAACCGACGGCATTCGCAAGGAACGCGCTGCAGCGACACGCTTTGCAAAAGAAAGCCCCGGTCGCGAAGATGTACGGCTGCTTGGATGGGTCCGAGTCGCGATGGGATCAGCAGAGATCACCTGAAGTCAGCCGAAGTGACAAATGCCACCGAATTCACAAGTGTTATGATTTAGCGAAAAATGACTTGCGAATAAGTTGACAGGAAATAAATGGCACATATAGCTCAAGACCATCCATCCCCTATCCCCCAAACCCACACCCAAACTGAACCCGGAGCCTTAGTATCAAGAGTTGCCGCTCCAAGGCCAGTGCGGCGGAGCCAAGTGGAAGGCGGGCGGAAGATTTAAGAATACCCGGGACCCAAGCTAATCAGATTACAGGTGCAAGTTCTAATGAGTTCGAAAACATCAGTGGTGCAACGTAAGTGTATTTAAACATGACGAATTGACAGTACTCAGTACAATGAAGAGCATCAGTCGGTTCTTGCTGCGCAGGGGCCAACCACCTGCGAAGATGGTAACCTGGCCAAAGTTCCCACAGGCTCTCCGTGAAAACGGATCAGGGTTGTCAGGGGAAACGTGAATGCTTGGGGGAGGCGCCTAGCCCAAATCGGGCAGTCTGGGAAACATAAGCTGCAACTCTTGAATCGGTGCTGGGTGTGAAATGGATGTTGATTTAATTGTTCTCGGCTGTTTACACCACGCCGGTTTCTTCCCCGCAGCTTCACCGGCAAGCCCCAAGTTCAGGAGACAAGTAGGTGGCGGCCAAAACCAATCAGCAACAAGTTCAAGCAAACTCAGGCCGAGCGGCAATTTGTATAGATTGAAGTCGCTGACGAGCTGAGATTACGGTTTCGGTGGGGTTCTAAAATGTTAGACTGTTGTGAGATGGATCCCACGTCTTCAAAGTTTTGAAGATGTGTGCATTCTCGTTCCGTGGTTCATCACGGGTGAAGCTTTAGGACATCATTTTGTATTCCCGACAATGTTCTTGGCAGTTTGGTGCTAGCCCGAAGTTTTGAAGAACCCTAAACCCGCAGTCCCAAAACCCACGAAGTTTCTCAGCCAAGGTGGCAAGTGTGTGATGACCAACGAATGGTACGCGCAGTGCGAACCCGAGGCCCGTAAACTACAATTATTCCCGACATCATGATAAACAACAAACCTGCAGAAATTGAAGTAGGTTCCTTACAGTAAAAACTCTTAAGATTTTTGCCCTAAAGTTTTAAAGTGTATTCTTTTTTGTTTGGCTTTTGCTGCAATTGCAGAACCGGGGGTCTCGAGCGTCTTAGAGGCTTTTTTCTACGCGGTTTGATGGGGTTTTACCAAGATTTGTTCGTAAGCGCTGTCGGAGTTTATGGGTTGCTGCGGCTCTATGGGGCTTAGGGGCGAAGAGCTCAAGGTTGAAGGCTGAGGGTTTAGTGTGTGGACTGCATGGTTCAGTGTTCAGTTTCGGCAGAATTTCGGTCACCTAGGCTTGAATTGCTTGACATGAGTGCGGCCGCAGCTTCGGCTGGGACTGTTGTCGCAACTTGGGAAAGGCGACTCCTTTTGAGGCTCTGGCGGAGAACGTGGCCTTAGCAGCCATACCTGCTGGACAATATCGATTCGATTCATGAGAGTTGCAGAAAGTACGAGACCCCCAGGAAAGTTGCGAAAATATCGAGGTTGTGCAAGACAAAACTCGAAAAGACTCTGCCCCGCACACTTGGCACAAAAAACAGCCCACCTCTTGAAGCCTTCACCCGCAATTTCCAGAAGCCCTCCGAGCCATGAACCACTTGGGTTTTGCACCGAATGTCGGTTCCGAAGCCGAAAGCCGAAGAACCCTACCATGCAAGGACCTTAGATGAACAACCAGGTTTCGACAACCACAACCCTACACAGGAACTGCAACCCGAAATTTCCGAATAGCTGAAGCTCTACGCCTCCAAGCCAGTAAAGCTTCCGCAGTCCTCACAAGACGAGCTTTGGAACCCGGAAGACCCTGCAGTGAGTTTCTGTATCCAAAATTAAAATTTACTAGTAAGGTTATTGATGATTCCGTTTGTTATTGTTACACTGTATCTGCTATTGTTATTGCTATGACCATGACCCTAGACCATGACTACAACCGCGCCGTACAAGGCCCGTGCTCAGTTTTTTGGACTCCAGCAGTCCAGCCCCCAAAGCCGGAAGACCCTCAACGGAAACCCCAACTCTTGCGCTTATCACCCAATAACAACCGACCTGCTTGCCGCGTCCCATTTTATGATTCACCTCCTCCAAGCATCCCATTTACCTGAAAGTCGAGCTTTTGGCGCAGGCAGCAGCCGAAGTCCCAGCTCCCTCGCCCGGCGCAGTGGAGGTGGCCGAAGCTCTCCACTGGGCTCTCTTTAGGGCCTCAGGGATGATGTTGTATTGTGCAAGTCTTGGTCTTCCTTTCGAACACTGTTGAACATGAGTCCAAGGAGGCTACGGTCTAAGACGCAAGGGCAGAAGGTGTGTCGTGGACTTTGGGCGGTCGTGTTCAGAGGGATTTTGGCATCATCAGCTTCATCAACAGCAGCATGTATCACCGCCACGACCGCCAAAAGAAATCGCCACCACTAACCACCAGATCATTGCAACCACACGCACACCAGCAGCGCCGCCGCCGCCTCCCCCCCTGCGTAGCTGTCATTTGCTTGCCACGACGTCCTCCTCGTCGTCGTCACTTTTCTCTGCTGAAGATCACACAAGCGCTGTTTGCAAAGCTTGGCGCAGGAAGCCCAACAGCCCCGTTCACTGCAGGCCAAAGACGAGAAGCAGGAGCAGCCACCGCCGGAAAAGACCATGGATCCTTGGACGAAGATTTTAAATTAAGAGCATTTCCGTGCTTGTGCTTGTTGTTGTTGAGCTGGACTTGCATCATGTTTTTTTACATGGTGTGCTCAGGGTATGTTCTGACGACTGGGGTTTTTGGTCCCGAAGCAAACATCGACTGCGCCAACACAGGCCAAGCAACGATACATATCACCCGAGTTCTTGGCTAATTGCTCAGTCCTTCCGGACTCCTTTGCACTTTGCTGTTGCTGTTGCGTAGGGTTGTAGCCCTGTGTTGGTACACAGGCTGAAGCTGAGAATGGTGGCGAAGCCGTGATGACGGTGAAGGGCTCGACCTCCCTTCATCCTGAACCCTTCATCCTGAAGCCCAAGCTTCAACACCTAAACTGGTGACGCCCAAAAAGCATCTCCTAGGCCGTAGAATTTCTGAGAACCTTTGTTTCCAGGGGCCGCTGCCTTCCCGGCCAAAGCAGCCCGTAGCTCGTCTTTTTTTAGATGAGTCTGGGTCAGAAACTGCTTAAGCATCGCTGTTCCCTTAATTTCCAGAAACGGATGAGGCTTCTTGGACCCGAGGTGTGGGGGAGCAGGGGCTCAGGTTTGGGCATTCAGACTCGGGTCTCAGGTGTTTGTAAGTGGGTTTAGGAGTTTGTGGGGCTGCATGTTTGTTGCTAGGCCTTGCAGTCTTCTTACCGTCATGTAGAGTCTGCTTGCCATTGAGGGTCCTAGGTTGTTGATGCTCTTTTCTTATATTCTTTCTTATTTGGGAGCTCCGTCGGATTCCCTGCGAAGTGTCCCGCTCACTAGAAGAATATACTACATTGCATTATATCAGTTATTATATACTACATTATACCATACTATACCATATTATGATGCATGTCCATGCGGATCGTTTCTGCGAGCTTGATCTTCATGCCCAATCGTGAACATCGCCTGCAGGATTCGGGGGCTCATTTGCACAACGTCAAACTCATGTGCAAATGCGAGCTTTGTTTAATGGTTTCACTGTAAGGTTTTACGGTTTTAACCTACTGTTTTGAGTTTGTGTCATTTCTCAGACCATTTTGGTGAAGATCCTCGTACTGCCGGCCTCACCCCCCCCCCGTTCTGAAAGCGAAATGCAGGCACCAAAGACCTACGAGACTCTGAATCCCATCATCGCCCGTGGGAACTTCCTTTATGACTCTGAAGCTCGGCTGGCAAGGGAGATGAATAGGGAAGCTAGCTGGACGTTTGCATCAACTGTCAAACGGGCCATCGGGTTGCTTCAAAAGGGATATGAATTAAGATCTGTGCTACTACAAAAGAGTTTCCAAAGTGGGGCTTAATTAGGCTCTCAGGAAACTGATGTTCTTGAACTTTCCGGCCGCCGATGGTCGAACGTGAGGGCCTCTTTGTGATATATAGGGTGTAGGGCTTTGCTGTGCGGTTTAGGGGTTGCCGGGTTTGTGTGTTTGCGTTTTTGGCTGCAGCCTGGTTTCCAGCAATTCCCGAGGTCACTGGAGACCGGTTCTTCGCCAAAGGCGTCGCATACAACCCGAGAAACGAGCCGCTTGGCCTGAGCAGCCTTGGGTGGGGTTCTTTTTAACCCAACAACCTATCCCAAGACCTTTTCGGGCCTTGGGTCGCCAAGCCGTTTCCTTAAACTCCCAAAGTGCCGAGCACTCCAAAGATCAAAGCCCTGTGTGAAGGATTCAGGCTTGAGAACTTGAGGGGTTTCAGACCCCATGCTGCCAGGAAGTATGACCATTCTTTTGGCCCTTCCGTGCACGTTGCCGGCTGGGTGGACAAGTGTGTGCCAGGAGATCCCAAGGGAGGCCCCTGGGCTGAGAGCCGAGAGTTCTGTGGGTTCTTCGGAGGTTCGGTGGCTTCATGCATCCCGGTTGAGCCCACAGCTTGAGGGAAGCAGGTGGTCATCTGATTTGGGAATTGTCGACGGCTCCATCATCTGGACTTCCAGGCTGAAATGCGAACCCACCGCGAAGGCAACATGAAACGTGAGGAATTGCAAGCATCTGCCGGCCGGCGGACTGCTTTGATCTCCATGACCCGTCTTATCAATGCTACTTGCTAAGTCACAAAGGGTGCATGCAGATCTGGCAGCGAGTTCCAGTCTGGTGTGCGAAGGCTACTGGGGCTACACTGCAGACGTCGTGTCAGATGAGAAAGAGGCCCGGGCCTGAATGTGTTCCAACTTGGATTTCCTTTTAGTCACTTTATTTTCAATATCAATATGCAATCATGTGTGGCGAAGACCCCCCACACCAAACCCTCGCAAATGCTTTCGACTTTTGTTTAATTGAGAGAGCCTCAAGCAGTGTTAACCGCTCCGATTCAACGCCCAGCCAAGAAGGCATTTCTAGGGCTGGGATCTCACGGTTTCCGGGTTTATGAGGTTTAGGGCCGTTTAGGGCTTAACGTTCGGATGCAGTATCGGGCTAACATAAGGTTGGGATGTAGCATAGGGCTAACATGGTTAAGCTTTAAGCGTCCCGTAGATCAGATCGACTTGAGCAGTGAAGACTGAAGGCACTTGAGGAAAACCCTACCAGTGCCCGCAAAACGATGGATGGGCGGGGGGTATACATCAAACCACATTAGCGAATGCTCTTTTTGTGCTGGCGATCCTAAACTACAACCCAAGATAAAAAGTACCGGAAGCCTGCAACTGGAACTGGATTCATTGATCCTGCACCCCACAAACCTCAGCCCAACACTACCAGCTGAATTTGTGCAGCCTTTGTGCAGGAATTCTGGACAGAAGATTTGGAAGCGAACCCAAGCTTGATGGCCTGGGGGGTTTTAGGCGCTTTCACATCGAAAAGCTTCATTTGGGGCGTTCTGGTAACATGGCATCGCAGGGCTTATTGCTAAAGGCAGAGTGCCACTGCTAAAGGCAGAGTACCACATTTACAATCATCTACATGTATGTACATGTTATGTACTGGCATACATGCACATACACAACATAACATGCACATACATACATATGCGTACATGTTAGTCTGCTTTGAGTTCGAGTTTGCTGCCTTTCATGATCTGACAGGGACATGTCCCAATCTACTTAGGATGGATTGGGTCGGCACGCATGAGACGTCGGTTGTGTTTCTCGTGAACTTGGCCATCGTGCCGCGAGTGCTCCATGTGGAAAAATAAGTCGGAAGAAAAGAAAAAGAGAAGCAGAACCGAAGGATGACAACAAGATTCAAGCTACAAGCTACTAGCCGCAACCTGAATACAATGCAAGAATCATGAGACTGAGCTTGGCTCCTGAAGTCTTAAGATCACCAACTAGAAAGCCCCGGCCCTACAGTCCCAAATAGTCCCAAATCCTACAGAGCCTGCGCCCTTCAATCCTAAGTTCTTAAACCCTCAGTCCTAAACGCCTAAAGTCGCCAATGAGGATGGCCAACATGGGCGCCAACACGATCCGCTTGTACAACGAGTCAAAGCTGCAAATTTCGGTGTTTAGGGCATGTAAGGGTTTCGTAAGGGATTGAAGGGGGTTCAGGTTTTAGGGTTCCAGGTTTTGCGTCTAGGGCCGGATGCTGTTGAAAGCGTCATATTCTTACACCTGATGCAATCGTTCCGATTGCTTCACGCAACTTTGTGATACTCTCCTGCAGCATGCTATTTCCAGGAAGTTCAGATTTCGACCACGTGCCGGCACACTTGAAGCTTGATGAAGCAGCCGCAGAGGAGGGAAGCGTAAGGTTTTAGAACTTCGAGGCTTCAGCATTTCGCATGATTCGGATCTGAGTTGGATCCGCGCTTGAGCCACGCGAAGTTCATGAAGAAGGCAGCTTCCCTGGGCATCTACGCTGCTCAGCGGCAACCCTTTGGATCGAATAAGATGCAGTTCTCAATCCTTCCAGAAAAGCCTTGAAACGTGTGAGGCGATCGTGCCCTTGACGGGAAAGGTGTCTCAGCTTCACCAGTCGAGGTGCTTTACTTGAAGGTTCAGGGGTAGGTTCAGGGGTAGCTTCAAGCGGGGTTTAAGGTTTAATAAATGTGGGAGTTCCAACTTGCTGAGAGTCGAAGTAACTGCAACCACATGCGTTTGACCCACGATCCGTCATACATTTATCAGTCCTAGCGGTTCAATGAGGATCATAAGAGGCCCAGATACAGTTACAAGCCTCGGAGTGCACCATAATAAGACTCTAAAAACCCTGAGCCCTAAGCCACTCCTAGACCCTGAAGCCGCAAAACCCTCAGCCTGAGCCCTTTGCGCTCAAACCACATAACCCTAAAACCGCCCATTTTGTCCTGCGGAGTTGGCCTTCGGGTTTGTCATGCGGGGGCCAAAAGCAATCAAAGGTCGCAGGTTTGCTTCGCAGGTGAACACATGGTGACACATTTTGCGAACTCACAGTACCGATCGGCATCCCGTGTCACGACCCAAAGCCACGGTTGTGGAAGTAGTAACACTCGTCTTTTTCGTCGTACTGGTCATAGAGGTAGTAGTACTGGTAGGAGCAGGCGTAGGAGTAGGACAGCAGCAGCAGCAGTTGTACTCTTTGTCACTGTAGCTGTTGTTGTTCCGGTGATGGTGGTTGTGGCAGTGATGGTGACCTTGGTGGTTGCATTGTCGTTTCCGTCGTCGTTGTGGTTGTGGCCTGTTTGTTGGTTGTTGGTTGACAGTGGTTGTTCGCATGGTGTTTGTTGCTTGTTGTTGGCGGTCGGTGTTGATGGTTGTTGTTGGTTGGTGGTTGTTGCGGCTGTTGTTGCTGTCACTGTTGCAGTCTATGTTGTTCTTCCTCTTGATGGTGTTAGTTATGTTGCTCCTGCTGCTCTTGCTTTTGCGCTTGCCGTCGGTGTTGGCAATATCAATATTGTTATTAGCACTGTTCTTGTTAGTGCTTTTGTTCTTCCGGTTGTTGTTGCTGCTGTTGTTGTGGTGGTGTTTTTGAGTGAACACTACACCCCGGGACCTTGCCCAAAAACACAAGCGCCTGAAAGCCCTGCTCCGAAGGACTACGGCTTCCTCCCAGCCTTCCCGGCTCCCGAATGCTACACCAAGGATGCTTGGTTTGTCAGGAGGGTGGGAGGTCGGATTTCGGGCGGGCGGAATCTTGAGTTTTGCAGCCTCATGCGTTTGCTTCACAGGGGCATCTTGAAACAGAGCCATCACTTCTACTACTTCCAATGCGACTACGACTAGTACTAGTACTAGTACTAGTACTACTACTTCTACT
>CAJNJA010094997.1:0-14744 GCA_905231915.1 Symbiodinium necroappetens
AACCACAGCAAAACCAGAGGACGGGCAAAGGCACACACCATGGGGGTCCTTTAGATTCAAGAAGACCGTCAACCGTGGTCTCGGAACCAGAACCTTTACCTACACCTGGTCTGCTACCTCAAGTACCACCACAGGTTCCCGTACCTTTGCCTCAAGAAGCCGTTCCTCCAGTGCAGCAGGCCCTGCGAGACCCAGACAGGCTCGATGGACATGTGCCGGTGAGGGGAAGCTCTGCCAGACCGAATCAAGTACCAGGTCCCTACGTTACCGAATTGGTTGAGGAGCCCTGGGGTTGCCCGAGTTTACCACACACACTTCGAGAAAAGACTTTGAAGAGGATGCTGGGCAGCGAGAACTTGCACGACGGGGAGAGCAGCGAGAACAGCGAGGACGAGCCGATCCACGAGTGCCCGGCGGATGTTTTGTTAACTGGGAAGGCCGTTCGCTCCGAGATAAAGCTCAAGGACCTGAAGCCCGAGGACCGCGCGAAGTTTGAAGCCTCTATGGCTAAGGAATGGGCATCTTGGATGAAGTTCGATGCCGTGCAAGAGCTCACTGCCGATGAGATTGCCCAGCTGCCGCCGGACACGAAGATCATCGGGACGCGGTGGGTTCACACCGACAAGAACGACAAGCCACGACTTCTTGCCAAAGCCCTAGCGAAGAGGACCGGCAAGACCGCCGACCAGATCAAGAAGGAGTTCCCGTTCGAGGCCAAGTCCCGCATGGTCGTGCAAGGGTGCCAGGAGAATGACAACGGCATTCGTTCCGACAGCCCGACCGCCTCCCTCCTGGCTTTTAACCTCGTGTGCACGGTGGCTGTGTTGCAAAGGTGGATCCTGGTTGCCTGTGACGCCTCGACCGCCTACCTCCAGTGTCAGGGAATAGACCGGTTGCCCATTTTGAGGGCACCTCGACCACCACCGCCTGGAGTTGCCCAGTACGCTCTTTTCCGAGCAAAGGGTTCCATCTATGGGACCAAGGACGCGGGGAGGTCATGGTGGAAGAAGTTGTTCCGGACGCTCAAGAAGTACCGCTGGACCATGTCAAAGATCGAGGCAGCCCTGTTCTACCTGGTCAGCGGTGACAAGCTTGTGGGGATCATGCTCTCCCACGTTGACGACCTCCTGGCAGCCGGCGAGGGCAGCGACTACGAGGCCACCCTCACGGCACTGGAGAAGGAGCTCTACCTGAAGGTCAAGCGCCAGGAGTTCCGCTTCTGCGGGAAGAACGTGAAGCAGAAGGACCACACCATAGCGGTGGACCAGTTCGACGCCATCGAGAGCATCGACTACATGCTCCTGGCCCCAGCCAGGAGGAAGCTCCCGAACGCCACGTTGACCGAGGAGGAGAAGAGCAACTTCCGTGCTCTCATCGGGCAGATGGGCTGGGTCACGCGCCAATCAAGGCCCGACCTCACCGTGAACGTGAGCATGGCTTCCCAGAGCATGGGCCGCCCGACCGTGAAGGACGTGGTCGAGCTGAACAAGGCGGTTAAGATGCTGAAGGAGACCTCGGAGGCAAAATGGAGGTTCGTAGCCTCAGACCTGACACTCGAGGAGTGTCGAGTGTTCTGCTTTGCCGACAGCAGCTTTGCCAACGGCGAGGGCTTGAAATCACAGTGTGGCTACGTGGTCGGGCTCACGAAGGAGAGCATCACGGACGGCTCGGAGCACCCGATCTACCTCCTCGAGACCTACAGTGGGAGTATAAAGCGCGTGTGCAGGAGCACACTGGCCGCGGAGTCAAATGGATTCCTGGCCGGCGCCGAAGCAGCAGAGTACGTGAGGATGATCCTGATGGAGGTGAAGTACCCCACGGAGAGGCTCATCGACCTGGACCGTGAGTTCAAAAAGGACCGAGTGCTCTGCTTGACCGATGCCAAGAGCCTGGAGAGCAGCATCAACAAAGATGCCGGGATATCCCAGGACAAGCGTGTCCGCATCCTTCTGGCACAAGTGAAAGAGCTCCTGGGCCTGAACGACTACCAGGACGATAAGAACTTGTATGCTATCTGGGTTGATACAAGCCAGATGTTGGCCGATGTGCTGACGAAGTGCGGATGCGAGCGCGAGCCCCTGCTGAGTGCCCTTTTCAACGGAACCTGGAGACTGGAGCCGAGCGACGAGGCCCAGCGCAAGAAGGAGCAGATTAGGGCCGGCAGAAAAGCTCGCAAAGAAGCCCTCAGGAAAGCCGAGGACGGGTGAGAAACTTCCACCCTACCGGCGTAGCAGCTTTGTAGCCGGACTGAGTGCAGCGTGGCAGTTTGTCGGAAGATGTGCACAGATGTTCTTCCGTAGCCATGCGGCTTTACCGAGGGCGCCCTTTTGAGGTAAAAGATAGCTACCACAGTGCATCCGCGCCTGCTTGTGCACTTTGATTGCATATTGACGGTTGCCCCCACTCCACTGATCCCTAGTATACACCTTGGTGACCGCAGAGAGGATATCCGTTTAGACGGTCTGAAGCTGAAGGCAAATGAAGATGACAGGTTGGTTAACCGGTAAACCAAAGGTTAACAAAAACGTCTTCACAAGTGAGTCGCTGTACTGACGTAGCAAATGCGAAATGAAGGTAAAAGAAAGAACAAACTACTAATGTTATTATATAGTAAGTTGCCAAAGAGCAAGACGGTGAAAGCCAGGCACAAGAGAGGTCCTGCCGCTGTTCTTTTAAAACTACCACTGCCACTAAACACCACTGCCACTACCACCAGTACTCCTACCCCTGCTACTACTGCTAGTACTACTACCACCACCACCACCACCACCACTACTACTGCTACGACGGGTGTGGAATCATGCATTGGGTTACTGCACAACTAGAAAAGGCCAAAAGTGGTCTCATTCTGAATTGCTTTTCCACGGTGTGCTTTTCTGTACTACTGCTAGTACTAGTGTTAGCAGTAGTAGCACTACTAGTGCCGCTACCACTACTCTCTCACTTTGCGGAAGTCTGTCGCGCCTGCTTTGGGCCTTCGGGGGGAAGAGGCCGCTCCCGGCAATGCGCCGAATTAAGAGCTCTTTCGCTCTGCAGGGCGAGCAGCTCCGCCCTTTTCCTTCCTAGCTGCCCTTGGATTGGATTCACCTTTACCTTTGGGTGGATGTCCCATGGCTTGAGCCGAGCTCAAGCAGCAGGTTCTGGACACTGCAGAGCTACCACAGCAAGCACCTCAGGACACACAACCGAACACACCTTCCTAAAGCAGCTTGGCTGCCGGTTTAAACGGAAGTGCAGATTGCCCCTTCCCGCCCTTCTTGAGCTGAAACCTCGTCGCCGGACCACGAGGGGTAGTTTGTACCTCAGTAGCTTCCGGGAAGGGCGGAAGAGTGCCACTACCGAGGCTTGCACCGGATGACCTGGTGCTCCCAAAAAGATTCGGCCTCACGGGAGGAAAAAACTCTAAGTTTTTCAAGTCTGCACCAGCTGGCACAGCAGGCCCCGGGCAATGCTTGCGGAGGTATGCCCCCGTGTCGCATTCCAGCAGGATTGCCTTACCGGCAGAGATTTTCCGCATTTGCTGCAGGTCCAGGCCCTGCCGCAGTTGAGCATGAGATGCGAAGCGTGGACTGGCACGATTGCGCTTCCCCTGCCAGGAATGGCTGCTGGCGCCCGCGCTGGCCACAGCCTGAAGGAGCAAGTTACGCTTAGAAGGCCCTGCTACAAGCTTTTCGCGATTGGGCTCACCTCTCCTAACCGTTACATCAATGTGTTTAGGGACAGGTGCATGGTCCGGTCGCTCTAGAAGTAAATGTTGGCACTCTTTAACCAAAAACACACTGACTTGCGACGCGAGATCGCTCCAGGGTCTGCTTTGCCACACCTCATCAATTTGCAGAGCATTGGCCTCCTTGGCTACTTCATCGGCCACACAATTTGCAGCCCAGGCCCAATCCCTGTCAGGACCAAAACGGGCTTTGAAGTCTCTAAGACCAAGTTGTCCTTTTGACCAACAAGCAGAAATCCTCGCTCTTTCCTGCTGGTCACAGGAGGACAGGTGAGGAAGGGCAAGGTGGGAAAGCGGTTAAGTCAACCGGGTGATGGCGACTTGGGAGTCTACCGCCACCCTAGCCTCACCCGAAGAGCAGATGACCAGCTCATTTAGAACTATACATTCTGCGTCGTTCCCGTTTTGCAGTGTACCCCGGGCCGTGCCGACCGCTTCAAACGAAGGGTGAGGGCTGCACGGCCCTTGACGGTCCACCGGGAGAGGCCCTCCAGCACACTGGAGCGCAACCACATCCCATGAAGCAATTCTCAGAAGAGGGTGCTTAATCTGAGGACCACTTGACCCATGGACCAAAGCACAGACCTCTGCAGGGAGGGCTTCCTGGCAGAACACCCCCGTGCAGACAAGCTTCATTTGCTCCTCAGAAAGCGACAATTGAGCTCACCTGCCCAGTCTGGGTTCGGACAGTCGACTGACGTCCACTCATTGCATTCCCAGAGAAGTGGGGCACAGAAGAGGCCCTTCGTGATTTGCTCTCTTAACGCCACCCTGCTAGACCATGCGGAGGCAGGACACCATGGTCTGGTTTTTGGCGAATTTACGCAAGAGCGCACGAGCAGGAAGCCAGTCGAGACCACCTTGCGCGCCCTTTTCAAAATCACTGATCCGCCGATGCTTGTCCTTGACAATCGCCTCTTGCAGGACTTTTGCTACCTTGGCTGCACCTCCTTGCAGGGACCCTATTTTTTGGGGCCCTTTGTTTTTTTCCGCCTTTTGGGCCCTTTTTTTTGTTTCGTCCCTCCGGGGGGGGGGGAAGGAAGGAAGGAAGGAAGGAAGGAAGGAAGGAAGGAAGGAAGGAAGGAAGGAAGGAAGGAAGGAAGGAAGGCAGGCAGGGAGGCAGGGAGGCAGGAAGGAAGGAAGGCAATATGAAAAGAACAATAATAAATAATAGCAAGACTTCGGGAAGCAATAAGCAGACTAATATACTATTAATATCAGCAATACTAGTACTAATACAACGTCGGGAAGGAAGGCAATATGAAGAACCAGAAGAACAGTAATAGAAAGACCACGGGTAGTAATAAGCAGACTTATATACTGCTCTTATCGGCAGTACTAGTACTAATACACCGGTTTCTTTTAGGGTATCATTGGTTATATCATCTTATGCTAGATTGTCTTTAAAATATTCGGTACTTTCTGCCTCATATCCTGCTTCCTTGCACTGCTTACCCTTGCCTGCTGTCACTTGCCCTTGCCTGGACTGCTACTTGTTTTAGCACAGGTATAGGTCGCCACAAACCTCGCCTGACTGTGTCGAGTGCGAGTGCCAAAAAGCTACCTTTGCTATTGCTTCTATGTGTTTCGCCTTGCCTCCTCTCCTTCCTTCTTTTCTCTCCCCCAACCCGAGAAAGTCAGAGCTGAGGCTGGTCATTTGCGCTCGGAACTATAGTAATGAACATGTGGGTGTGCCATGGACACAACCGCACCTGTCACCTATCTTCCTGGAAGGAGCAGCTGTGGCGTGTAGAGGCAGAGGACGAGCTTTCCCTAAAATCTCCATGTTTCGACAGAGAACGGCTACAATCCTCCGACGATGTTGCCCCCTTGGAGTGGACCCATACAGATGACCGCTCAACCTTGTGCGGAACTGCATCATCAAAGCTGTGGTTATATGCTTGAGCCAATGCTGTGCCTGAAACCCATATCAGGGAGCACAGATGTTTCGCTGATGCAGATGATAGAGGTGTGAACTCAAGGACAGCCTCATACCTCACGCGGTTTCACCTCAAAATGGTTCCATGCATTCGGCCTGCAGAGTGTGACACTGCTGGTTGGAGTGGCAGCGTCTATCTGCGGGGGCTTTTGAAGTCCTGTGATATGCTTGTGCTCCCTGGACAGCGAACCTTCTGGTTTCGGTGTCCGGGTTTGTCATGCTACACAGTGTGTGGCTGTGGACAAAACAGCAGCAGAGCATTCCTATCATGCGCCACGGGGAGACGCACATCTGAAAATGCACGTTCTGGCCTATCATCGGATCACTGGAGGTCATGCGAGTGATGCACATGTCCGTGTCAAGACTGGTCCTGTGCTCCACCGCACGAGTACTCAGCAACAACACGAGCTTGAATCTGCAGGTCTGTAACCTGGGGGGTCATCTCTGATCTGGATCCCCAGATCAGAGATACCGGCAAGGCTGTGCTTTTTTTGCCTCGGGATGCGCCGCGGGTAATAAATGCTGGTTGGTTTGGGAAATTGTTGGTGACCGTTTACAAGGGTTTGTCGTAACCCTGGTATGTGTGTAGCCCCTGCGCAGGCGTAGCTGCATTGACCGCTTCCTTCGAACTTACCTTGATCACTACAGGAACGATCACCCTGATCGCGCTCTAACCACATGGTTTATTTGTTTGATAACTCTACTGCTTGTTGTATCGAGCCCTTTTTCTCACATATGGGTGATCGTTGATGTCAGTGACCCCACACTTGAGCCGGCAATCTTCCCCTTCTGGCCTTTTAGTACTGTGGCTGAGTACTTTTAAACAAAAACTTGCTACGTAGAGCTATCGCACACAAATTGCGAAAAGCCGCTTATCCTCGAGGCATGGATGAAGCGCCTGGCTGGTTCTTTTTGCGTTTATCCGTCTTGGGGGTTGTTGGGCATCTGCTCCTAAGCTTTGAGTCACTTTGTCGTTGACGTGCCAAGTGGGTGACAAAACTACGACTATTGCAACAATTCAATTCAATTGGACGCGGTGCTCAGCACGTGGCGGGCAGTTGCCGCTTTGGCACTCTCAACTGTTGGGCAGTGTGAACAGTGAAACCTAGTTGACAAGACTGCATGACTAAGAAGCTCCAAGACAAGAAGTAGCTGCCGCTGCTAGGAACTAAGGCCGCTCACTGCTGTACAACCTGCGAACTACTGAAAGACAAAAGTACCTTCAGCAAGAAGTGTGAAGGGTGCAAGCAGTTGCAGACAGCTGATGTGCTCAGGCAGAGCGCGCAGGCAGAATGCTTTTTGGCTGTGCAGCTCGGGGGTGCTGACGTCCTCTGGTGAGGAAGAAAGGTAGCACGCTGTGGCCAAAAAGATTGGCCGAGCCACCGAAGGTTGCAGAAGTACGGCCCGAGGCCCCGCAGTCTTGGCCAGAGGCCCCGAGACTACCTGTGCCAGCGCCAGGAACTTGACGAAGATGACCAATCCGCGGAGTGCCACCACGAGTTGTCATCCCAATGCTGGCGAGAGTCTGCAGTCTCGTCTTTCTGTCTCTTTTCTGAGACAGGGCCCTGGTCCTCTGACTGGCGTTTGTCAGGACGTAGCAACTTTTGCTTTGCGGGCGTGTCCCCCGCTCTATGATCAATGCGCATCTTTCGGACTTGCTGTCCGTCTTCTGGCATGTAAATAATGAGCCGGTTGATAAGGCCACACGACCTGCATGTTTGATCATAGATGGCCTTGATAGTGGAGGCCACAATTTCAAAGTTGTCGTCGGTCTCCAGGGTTTTGTGCATCTCAGCCTGGTCCCAGAGCTTTTTGAATAAAGCGCTGATGATGCCGAAGAAGCCGGTGATCTTCGGCAGGACACGGTAGGCAGGACCTTCTCCCAGAGCAATGGTGAGGAGTCCGTCGGTGCCCATGACAGGACGGGCAGTCATAGCTTCTGCCCAGGTTGTGTTCAAATTCGTCTTCACCAAGTTCAGCGGAGCAAAGATCCAAGGGGGCTTCTTGAGGATGCGGATTCTGTCCTGCCAAACCTTGAGCTGCTCCGACACTTTCAGGCCTCCAATCACGGCCTTTTCGTTGATGACGAGGATCGTGGCAAGCGCGTGGATCCAGGTGAACATCTCGTCGGACTGGCAGATCTGTATGATTTTGTCGCGCTTCGGCATGGCATTTTCCTGGTCTTCGAATGAGGGGCCTGGCTCCGGACCGATCATCGCTGGTACCTGAGCTCAGTCACCTCCACCGATTCCTCCGGAGCTGGAGTCCTCCGACATGGTGGACCAGGTCTTCTTCTCGCCCTCAGCCTCCTGGAAAGCATTGAATCTTTGCTGATTTGGAGGGGGACCTGTGGGTGAAGCTGGGGAGGAGGGGGAGTAGAGCGAGTCAGTGTTGGGTGGCTCGTGAAGCTGAGGTGCTGCTGTGGATGTCGAAGCCCGAGGCTCCGCGGTGTGAGTAGTGGCAGCTCGAGGCTCCGAAGGAAGGTGTGTCCTGGTGGAAGCGGGGGCATGCCAAGTCCAAAACGCGCCTTGGCGATGCCGGAGGCTGGGCCTGTGGGGGGAGGCTCGTCCTGCATTGGGGTATAGGGGGGGCCGGAGCATCCTCTGTGGCTTCCTCTGCTAGCCTGGGGGAGGGGGGGCCGGAGCCGGGTTATGGACTCCTCCACGTGCAAAGTGATTGAGCACGCCGTGGTCATTGGGGAGCTCCAGCAGTTTGTTACCTCGACGACAATGGCGGCAAGATATCCATCCCGGCATAGTTGGGTGTAAAATCATGCCCCGTGGGATGCAGCGCATGACGTCTTCAGCAGAGATGCCACCATAGTGTTTCTCCTGCTTGCCTGCTTCCATGATTTCCTCGAAGCTGTTGTTGGTGATGCTGGCTTGGACGTCGTCGCTGATGAGTTCTCCCCCGGGCAGAGCCCCTCTTGGTCAGGACCAAAAACACGCCGAGCGTCCAATGCATCCGCCACCGCTTGCGGGAGGCCTTGAAGCATTGTGGTTGCACGACGCTCGGTGGCTCGCGGGTCCCCCTTAAAGCCTTTGTTCCAGTCCCAGCATCGAGTGTAGGCCACGGTGATCTTGTCCTTGGTGACGAAGTAGTGGCCATCGTTGCCCATGTCGCCTTTGGTCCGCAGCGAGTGGCTGTGCATTTCTTGCAGGAGGTAGACCGGGCCGTAGGTAGGAGAAATGTTCCAGCCGACAGTTGGCTCCTGCTTCATGTCATCGCGCAGGAATCTCCACAAGGCTTTGCAGAAGATCATGTATTCGAGGTTGGCGACCTTGGTGAAGATCTCTTTGGAAAAGGCGTGCGCTATGGCACGCATGAATAAAGGGTGCCTGGGCTGGCCGTAGATGATGCCCTGGAAGATGTGGTCTCTTTTGATGCCGATCGCCATGAGGAGAAACTCAGGGGAGAGTTTTCCCACCTGAGTTGGACCGAGTCCCCGCTCCTGGCTGAGTTGTTGTTGGGCCGAGCCCCAGTCACGCGCCATTATCTGCTGCAGGTAGTCAAAGGTGACCTTGAAACCAAATTTGATGTCAATGTACAGGCCACCGTGAGTGTAGTGGTAAATGTACCTGAAAATGTCAGCGCGATGAGCTGGTTGCTTGAGGTTGGAGCACAGATGCGCACCGTGTTCCCCAGCATGCAAGGTGAGCGTGGTGAAGAGGTCCTCGTCGTTGCAGAAGGTACGCTGGAAGCCTGAAAGTCTAGTTTTGAAGATCTCCCGCGGACCAGGCATGTCGTCGTGGATGTAAGTCTGGAAGGCCGTCTTGGGCATGGGCCTGTCCATGGCGCCTGGTTCCAGGTGTCTTCTTAAAATCCATGGCTTGTGCGAGTGGCGCACAGCAATGGAGCCCACTTCCTGCAAAGTTTTAGCCTGGCACAGCTCGGCCGTAGCATGCATCTCCTGGTGGACCGAGCCCCCTTTGACATTCCAAGAGCAGACCACCAGGATGTGCACTGAGGTGGGGCGGCTGCGTTTCATCGCAGCCCGAGCGCGGCCCAAGAGTAGACCGATGGCCTTCTGGGCAATGGCCGGAGTGAAATGGCAGTCATTGGGCGTGTAGAGTCTGTCAACCAGGTCGGGGTCGTTGCCCTGGAGGCTCATGATGGTTTGATCAGAAAGATCATCNNTAGGCTCCCTGCTTGTTGGGGTTTAAAGATTGTCGGAGGGGGATCAGGCGGACGTAGACGTCAGAGTAATTCTGTTTGAGGAGCTCGATGAGGGGGCCATGGTCGGCGGGGAACGGCTCCCCATGCCAAGACTTCGAGTACAGGCGGTGTCCGCACCGACCCAGCGCGGGGCATGATCAGTGATGCCCCCGGACAGATCACTGCCTGGTGCAAGGGGTTTTTGTCCACGGTTTCAACCCCGTCCACAGGAGGTACTGTAGGGTGCTGTCACTCAGAACAATGAACGGCGTAGAGGGTGGCTGTGCAGCCGCCATGGCTTCTCAGCGGCCCGTAGGTAGGCCGAGCCTCCACCGCTATGCAAGTGAGCAGAGCTCCCGATTTTGTCAAATGAGATGCGCGGGAGGATGCCTAGGGGTACCCAGGAGGCAGACGAAGCTGAAGAGGGCACTATTGCAAGATTCTTTACATGAGCTGTCAGCTATGGGAAAGCTCTCTGACGGCGTAATGAACTGCCTATTCGTGAGCCTGCCTATGAAGACTCGCCGACTCTTGTGGGTGATAATGAGCTGGGGGGCTCCTGTCTGGCTCCTCTCGAGCCTATCGTTGCGCAAACTGCTGTTTGAAAGGAAGTGTCATCAAACAACTGGGCTGAAAAGGACGTCAACGAACCTGCGGTGCTGACTTTCAACTGGCCTAGCTGCAGGCTGAAAGCGGGAAGGGCACGTTGCGTGAGGGAGGTGTCGATCAGTGCCGCCAGCGACGACGGGCCTTAGTGCGCACAGACGTAAAAAGGTGCAGAGAAAGCAGCGCCAGCGGCACAACAAAAACTCTTTGAACTTGCATGCTAACAGCTCTGCATGAGATCCGCTGATGCCAGTGCCCCGAGGGCCCGCTGAACTGAACACAGATCGGGCGTAGCCCCAGAGCCGCAACTTATGTTCAGCAGCAGGATGCTGAGGTCAGTCTGCTGACTTATCGGCCTCCGCTTCCTCTAGACTAATCTGGCCGTCCTTGTGTAGAGGATAGCCCAAAGCTCGCAGGATATTGCGAGTGCCCAGTGGAAGCCTATCAGCATCACGGATATGGAAAGTTCCAAGGATCATGCGGCAGCCTGACCATGGTAAAATTGAGTGCCGCTTTTGAGCGTCAAACGCCAAATATGGAAGAGTGATGGGATGCACATGCCCTCGGATGTTGTTCTGTACATCTAGACTGGCGTCCCCCTCCTCAGATTCCACAAAGAGCTGGCCACCCGCAAAGTCCGAGAGGCGGATCAAAGCGTTGCGCACGTCCTTGTGGTTGTGGGGGGTCGGAGTGCAAACCCAATGCTCGGTTTCGAGCAAGAAACAACGTGGAGTGGCTATGTACTCCGCAGAGAGTGTAGACCACGGCATTGAGCAGGCGGCTGACCATAGGGTATCGTCTCGTCTGTGCACGGAGGCCCACCAGAGGACCCTGCGAGTAGGCTCCGAAGAAGATGCTCTTGTAATCGGACGGTTGGTCAATGCTGGGGGAGGAATGGCGCGAGTCTTGCATCGACGGAAGGCTGTCAAGCAGCTGGCCAAATACCATGAATGGGGCCCACTTGGATTCCAAGCAACGCGTCGCCGTGTTCTCTGTAGGACATAAAGTGAAGGGGTTGTCCGTGATGTCCATGAGCGGGGGCAAGAGGAGCTTAATGCCGGCTTCCTGCGGGTTCGCGTACAGCTGCCTTGTCAAGGCGGTGGCGACAGATTCCTGGCGCTGCCTTTCCAGCACAGATTGGCCTGTGGTCTGTCCGGCGCCTCCTGTCGTCGTCTCTTAGCAGACCGAGTCTCCGGGTCAGGTGAGGTAGGCCGAGCCTCCGTCGAGAGTGGGATGAGGGGGTCCAAGTCAATCACAAACTTCTCGTCGGAGCCGGATCGAAGGTGCCACATGTGACGTGGCTCAGGCTTCTGAAATCGGACGCTATCACTCTCGCTCTTGCTGGGAAGTGTGCTGCACAGTGACTGGTAAGGGCTTGCCATGCTGTACTGTCTGGTGCAGCTGCTCAGTGTATCTGGTTTTCGCCAAGGCTCAGCGGCGACAGATTGGATTCGGAGTCAACTCTAGCACATGGAGAAAAACTACGGAAATGCAGATCGCATTATTTCGTCTACATCTGCTGATCGGCCTGAGCCATGTGCTGGTCATCTGCTTCAGATCCCTGAGCTGAAGAAGTAGCCGCGTTACGTTCGGCATTCATGAGCTCGTCAGACACCTCTCTCAGAACATCAGACGTCGTTCGGAGGGACTGTGCCAGTGAGCCGTGCGTGTGCTGGGGCACCGGCTGCTCCATGTCCAAGGCAAACAATATGGCTGCGCTGAGGTTGCCCGCTGCAGTTCTGATGGCGCTGTGCACCGGAGCCGAAAGAGCCGTCAACCACCGTCCGATGACATCCTTGCAGTCCGAGACTCCGGAGGGTCAGAGGGAGGGGAGGGGGATTTGCCAGGACCAGGTAGCCATCCTGGTTGGAGTAGGCTTGCCCAGGGGAAGATTTCCTGGTAAATGGTGCGTGCAAAGCGACCGCAGGTTTTCTGGCACTTCAGAAAGAATCTCGCTGAAATAGCGGATTTCTCCCAACTTCCCGTGCCCTGTTGACCGTCACTAGCAGCACCTTCAGGCATGAGGTTGCCGTTGGAGTTGCCAAACTTGGAGGCCGATGACGTAAAAATAGCAGTCCATACCTCCCCGGACCTCCCCGTTGGCCTTCCAGAGCAGGGCGTGCAAGGTGATGGTAGGGGAGATCGCGGAGTCCTGCCATGAGCCTGAGGGGAAATGGAGATGCTGGACTGGGCGGGCGAGGCCAGGTGGTCCCTGTCAATCCATGTGGATAGTTCTTTGCCCAAAAGTGGGTGGGTAAGGCTGTGTCCTTAGGGCTCCGGGCCAATGTACAGCTGCTTCATGATGGTGCGGGCCAACCTGTAGTAGTCGCCATACGCGGTCCGAACGGGGTCTGGTGAGGATTCAAGCGTGGGGGGACGGTGTGTGACACCACCATAGCCCGAGGCTCCGTATCCTAGGTGAAGAGGGTAGACCGAGTCTCCGGTGCAGCCTGCGTAGTCAATCAGGACGAAGCAGGCCGGGTCCGTCCTGAGCATCACATTGTCTGCGTGGATGTCGGCGTGCACGATGTGAGCTCGATGCAACATCTCACTGGCCGCGCTGATGTCGTATTTGAGCCTGATGATCTCCATGGTGCGAAGGGCTCCCCGAGGGACCGGCCGTAGCCTCGGCATTAATGCGCGCGGGCCACTCGTGGCGTAGATCGTGGTGATCACGGAGATGGACGGTACTCGGCATAGCCTTCAAAGTTCCCGCTGCCATTCAATTTCATCCTGCTGCTGTCGTACGGTGCGGATGACATAGCGGGAGTCTGACTGACAAGCGTGGACCTCGGAGGAATTGCCCTTGCCAACCGCCTGCCCTGCCGTATTCCCAGCCATCAGCGTCCTCAAGACCTCTGCCAGAGGAGAGGTGAGGGTGGCTGTTGGTAATTTGCTTGACCATCTCGTCCAGGACAAAGCGAGCCTCCTTAGCTGGGTCCAGAACTGTCCAGGCTGCCATGGCTGTTTAGGCTGCTGCGGACTGGCCGGGTGAACCAATGTGTGCTGCTAAGACAAAGGAAGGGAAGTTATGCATTCACTGAGACCTCAGCTCACGGGTGAGTACGGCGAGGCTGCTTTGATTTTTGCCGGTGACGCAGTCTGTGATACTACGTAGACGACGTAGACCGGGTGCATCCAAGAGCACTGGATTCAAAGTACAGCCATGGCCAGAGGCCCCGAAAATGGCGCGGCAGAGTCACAGAGTGCACCCTGCTCAGTCCTGGGATTCCTTCTCCCATGGACGGGATTCTGCGCGCACGACGGCGCTGTGTCCTCCATGTCCCCGGTCGCAGGCATCCTGCCAGAGTTTCGCGTAGTGCTCCAGGCTGTGTGAGAGCACCGGCATGGCTAGGCTCGCTGCGCTCTGTCACAAACTTAAGACACTAGTAAGACAAGCTGTCGAGCCCTGTCAGGCAACACTTCTGCACTCGGTTGCACTCTGCGCAGGTTGCTGGCAGTGGCAAGATTTTTGACGGCTTGGCAGGAACTGTTTATGAAAGAATCCCGCCTTCTAAGGGGAACTGTACAGTTGGGCCGAGCCACCGAGATGCAAGCTGAAGTTGGTGAAGTGGCCCGAGGCCCAGGGGCATGTATGCTATCTCTAGCGATCAGACAGTTTGCCACGTGCCTTGCGAACAAGAGCACCTGGTGCTCGCTTGCCGAGCCTTTCGCCTTCACAGTCATCGAGCAGGTTGGAGATGAACTCAGACTGCCTAGCCAAAATGGTGTTCAAAACCGGGCGGTAGTCCAGGATGTCGTGCTCTTTCTTGGCACTCAAGCGAGCAGAGCAGTAGGAGACCATGTGAACTAGGCTTTCGTGCGGCTCAGGTCCTATAGTTCCTGCACGACCTTCTTGAAGTACTTGGTATCAGCACTGCAGTAGCTCCGGGGAGGCGCATCAATCTTGGACAGTTCCTTGAGGAGTGCAGCAGCCGTGTAATGGGAGCATGAACCCCACGGGTGAGCGGTGCCGGCCTTGTGCTCCGCCTGCCATTCGCGAACTGCCTTCATGAGGCTGCGCGCTAATGGTGCAGTCTCAGGGAACTTGAAGACGACGGAGACCTGATGCTGTAGCAGCGCCAGTTGTTCTTCATGTAGGAGAAGTTCTTCGGGACTGAGACCCGTAATCCGTCGGGCTGGGGCCGCGCGAGGCGCCGAATTGCGATCTCCTCCCCCTCCTCCTCCGCGGCCCGAGGCCCCGCGCAGAGATGGAATCGAGAGCTGGTCGCGCTCAGTCATCTCCTCGTCAGCAGTTGTCGGCGAGCGGCCTCCTCTATGGCGTTTGGCTTCAGGGCTATTGGGGCCTTTAGTCAT
>CAJNJA010095008.1:1203-18731 GCA_905231915.1 Symbiodinium necroappetens
AACCCCCTAAACCCCTAAACCCTTCGAGTTTCCGGCTGCCGCGCTTGGCAGAGGATCTTGCTGAAGCAAAGGCGATGCGGAACAACTCACGGAGAGAGGCTCCGAGATCCTAAGAACCGGTGCGCTTCGGATTGTAAACTCTATGAAGCAGGGAGCCTAAGTAAGAGGCTTGACAGCATGTCATGACCTGCAGTAACCCCGACACCAGCAGATGGAGCATCTTTGAAAAACTTCTGGCAATCGATGCGAGGCCCCCAAAGACCTTCCCCGAAACCTTATCAACCCTACAAAATAGCAGCTTTAGCTTTGAAGCACTCGTCGCAGTTTGGATCTAAGAGGTTCGGGACCTAGCTAGCTCTTTCGTGCGCTTCTTGCACTAACCAGCGCAGACGTCATATTGAGCCGAAAGATGTCAAAGGGATCCTTGGAAGCAAAGGCAGAGTGGGAATGCATGACATCTACACATTTTTAATGATTTGAGTAGGGATTTACAGGATACTTCGTGCTGGATTTTTTGCGTCAAGGAACCCCACGGCATGGTAGTACTACTTATGTTGGCAGTTCATGTTATATTCTCCGGAATGGCCGCAAAGCCACATCCCTGAAAACATTGGCGCAAAGGCCCTTGCTTGGTGAAGGGCTGCTTAGCTTCAGGAAGATCCGCCCATCTTCCTATAAGGGGGACTAAATACCCAACATTTTGGGGTGGGGGGGGGGGGGTTATACGCAACGTGGACTACAGAATCCTATCGAAGGGAATGCTACTTATTCACGCCTCCATACTCGGTCATGCTTCTTGTCCAGCAGGTCTGCTTGACAAAATCTCAAACCCTAAATGGCCCTAAACCACCCCAAACCCCAAACCCTAAACACTAAACCCTAAGCCCCAAACCCTAAACCCTAAATCCCAAACCTTCAATCCTAAAGCCAAAGTTCACCTGAGGGGGGTTCACATTCATGGGCTGTCGGGATGCAGCTTGCAAGGGCTTCGGGTCGACCTCGACCGGGTTTAGGAATTGGTTTGGGGTTCGGGGTTTAGGGTTTGGGGTTTAGGGTTTTTGAAGCTTCAAGCCTCAACCAGACTAACCCAGTGACTCCTGGCTCCAAATCTCAGTGGCCTCAACATGACCGCCCCTTCTGATGGGTAGTTCTCGACATTGGGGCACCTTCTTAGGTCCCAAAAATAGTACGGCACCCTTATAAAAAGGACCCTAGAAGGGACCAGCTTCTCAGAAAAAAAGGCATCCCTTTTTTCGGATGGAACAGAACGGAACTGCTGGTAACCCACTGCTTCCGACCGGAAGTCTGTCAAGGATGCGCCACCAAGGGAACCTTTCAGGTACAGCTTCCCTTTCCTTCTATAGTGGGTTTAGGGTCTATGTGGTACATTATATTATGAAATGCTTACGTAGGGCACTTTTCCTCAACTTGTTTGTCCATGCACAACGTACCGACGACGCTGATGCTGCGAGGCTTGAAGCAATGCGGGATGCGTTGCTCATCGCCTAGCTCCCGAAGTGCTGGCACCCGAACACGAAACTCCGCCCGAAACTCGACATTTGCCAACATCTCGGCGCTAGCATCCTTGACTCATCGTCACCGGTCTGCAGCGGCGGCTTGCAAACTGTAAACTAGAATCTATCGAGAGTCCAGCTGAACCGGAGCTAGCACCCTGAAGTCACAAAGCAAACCACGGACTCGAAAACACTGAGCCGTGATTCCAAATCCTACTCCCTAAACCCTAAAACCCTAGAGCCCTAAAGCCCTGAAACCCAAACACAATGAAACCCTCAAGCCCGAAGAACCCAGAAATTTAAACCCTGAAACCCTGAAGCCCTTCAACCCTAGAAAGCCTAAAGGACCGAAAGCCTGAAGCCCTGAGCTTGCAACCTGCAACCCAACCGGTTTAGGGTTTAACGTTTAGGGCAACCCCAAATCTTGAAAATACTACACCCCTAACTTTAACCTTAACCTACCAGAACCTACTTTTTTGGAAAGGGCCCCCCCTATAGGTTCCGTAGTTAGGGCTTACCTACACAAAAGATGTAGGTTATGGTCGTTCGAGGAATCTTTCTGCTTTGGGGTTTAGGGGTTTAGGCGTAAAAGGGGTTAGGGCTCATATGTAGGAGTTAGGATTAGGGGGTCCATATCCCTCTCAATAAGGTCCCCTTTAAGAGAGCCACAAGTAGGGTTCAGAAGGGTCCCCTTTAAGGGGTCTCCCTAATACTACCTAGGAATATGTAGGCTGATAGATTCTAGACCCTCAAAACCCCACCGAAATCCGAAGCTCAAGTGCAGCTGCACTTTCCAGGATCTGATCCCCTAAAACCCTGAACCCTAAACCCCTGAAGCCTAAAGCCCTAAACCCTAAACCCTAAGCCCTAAACTCTAAACCCTAAAACCCTAAACCTTAAAAACCCTAAAACCCTAAACCCTAAACCCCGAACCCTAAACCCTAAAACCCTAAAGCCCTAAACCCTAAACGCCCACTCCCTGGGTGAGTGGCGATGGCACTAAAACTGTCCATGCTCGCGAAGCGGGACGCAAGGCCGAAGATCGACATCAGATTTCGGATTAGGGTGTAGGGTTTTTAGGGTTCAGGGCTTATAAGTTTAGGGTTTGCCTGTAGCCGGATTGACCTACCTTTTTAGGGTTCCTTCTTATGGTTTCTATATATAGGTCCTTAAAAGGTAGGTCTTTTCGGTTACAGGTAGGGGTTGAGGGTTTAGAGTTCAGGGGTTTAGGGCATAGAGTTTAGGGTTTCGGGTTCATGATTGAAGCGATCGCGGGGGTCTACTGTAAGGATTTCAGGATTCCGGCTTGTCGGGTGCCATCTACTGTCGCTTCTATGGCTTGGAGTATCTGACAAGTGGTTAGGGTAAACAAGCAGATGGATGTCGCTTCAGCTTTGATGTCTTAGAGGAGGTGAAGGGATGCAAGCTTTCATTTCCGCCTTGGATTTGCTACCCAGCGCTGCCGCTCACTGGCTGCCTCCAAACACCGGCGGCCTAATCTCCATATCAGCCTGTCAGCTTTTTCATTTTATGAGGGCTTCCAGCGTCAAGTTGTGCTTGTTAGGCATATGATCTCTAGCAACATTACGAGCATAAGCATGATAACTGTTGTTTCATCACATCTTGCGACAGGGTGCGACTATGCATGAAAATGCCGGCAGATCGAGCGATCGGCCATATAGGATAGTACAACATACAGGTAAAAACGATACCATTCAAAAGGTAGATGCTACTCTTGGCATCATACATAGAACCGGCCTGAGTCGTTTGCTTCCTGCTCCCACTCCTTCTCCTTCTCTTACTCCTGTACCTACTGCCTACTACACTACTACCACCACTACCACTACTGCCACTACGACTACTCCTACCATTGCCACTAACCACTACCAAAGCCTGCACGACGACATCTGCCACTCCCGCTGGAGTACTACTACCACTGGGACCACGGCTACTATTACCACGGCTACGACTACGACCACTACGACTACGACTAGGACTACTGCTACAAAACTATTCTATACAAAACTATACTTTACTATACTTTACTATACTTTACTATACTTTACTATACTATACTAGACTATACTATACTAGACTCTGCTATACTGTACAGTATTATACTATACTACACTACACGACACTACACGACACGACTCCACTACTACTACTACTACTACTACCACCACTACTACTACCACTGCTAGTACTGCTACAACTGCTACTGCTGCTACTACTGCTACTACTGCCACTATTGCTACTATTGCTGGTAGTACTACTACTACTACTACTACTACTACTACTTCTACTACTACTACTACTACTAACACTACTACCACAACTACTACTACTACTACTACTGCTACTACTACTACTACTACTACTGTTCCCCATCAAAGTAAGTTGGGCATAGGAAGCCTCTAATGTGTGCACTTCTTTCCTCACCCTGGCACAGGATGTCAATCATACCTGCCTTCGGCAAGAGACCTTTGACCATTGTGAAGTCAACCTTGGCAGGCTCCTGGAGCTTGGAATTCATATTATTGTTTTTCTGGTGACAATGATTCTCATTATTAGTGTTAATTTACTGCTATCATGGCTGATACTCTATATATATATATACATATACATATACACATATTTATGGTTGCTATAATTATCATTAAAACCATCCTTAGCATTATCAATATCACTATCATCATCGTTATCTATGATGATTTCCAATAATACTGTTATGATTTATAGTATTACTGCGGGTAATGCGGTTCTTACCAATATTAGACCTAGGATCTGAGAATGATGAAGAGGGTTCTTCTTTCAGTCATGAATGCCTACGCTTCGGCTATTTCATCGAGCCCCCAGCAGAAAGCCCTTCTGATGATTTTCGGGCGAGGTGCGCATGTTCTGATGCCTGCTAATTTGAGGGTATTCAGGGTGCATAGGACTGGGTACGTAACAACCTTCGCAACGATTGTGGTGTTCGGGTTTTTGGGACTCTCGCCCCGATGTCCCTCTACGCCCCCCCAAAATGCTTGTGTTCACTTCCATAATCAGCTGACGGCAGCAGTGAAAATATCCAAATCATAACGCCCTCACTAACTAGACCACGCCTACCCGGCGGAAATCCAGCCCTAAACCCTAACCTTAAACCCTAAACCCCTAAACTTCAAAGTCATGGCTCCTCTTCCTTGTGCTTCGGTGATGGGGAGGCCGTCAGCTCGCCTCCTGGAGGTTTAACGTAGCTCTTGGGGCTTACCCATAGGGTTTAGGGTTTAGGGGTTAGGGATTAGGGGTTTAGGGTCTAGGGGTTTAGGCTTTAGGGTTGAGGTGTACCCATAGGCTCCATAGTAGTTCCTTTCTGGGATTACCTTATAGGATTCTAAATATAAACCATAAAAAGCAACTACCTAGAGGCCTATGGGCAGAGCCTCTAAGGCATATGACGACTGCAGCAAACTTTAAAGCTTGGGCACAGGTGAAGAATTTACAGAACATGCTGGTCTTTCCGGGATCGGTCGACTGTAAACGGCCTGGGCAGTTAAGAAACATCATACAATTTCGCTGTTCTCCATGCATGCAAGCACTCCTGCTTGCGTCAAGGCTTCCAGGACTTGCGGCTTCAGGGTGGTGCATGACATGACTCACTCCATGTGCCACTACTGCTTGACATCGCTGTGCCCTGTGCCAGCTTTTTTGACAGAATAAACAGCGTTTATCAGATCAGGCCTGCCATGCTTCAGCTCTGCAAAGAACACAAGGTTTGTATCCATGAGAAGGTCTAAACAATGCCACTTTATGCAGGTGCACACAAACGTGCAGATGTAGATTTATCTGCATCAATGACGCAAGTACATGTGCTCAGGCAACCCTTTCCTGGAGGCACCCGCCGGGGTACTGCCTTCGGTGCGACTGCCACGCAGAGTGCGTGACCCAAGTCCTTCCGCAAAGGGGGGTTGCTCAGTGGTGCTCCCATAAAGCCGCTATACAGCCTAAATCCTGAAACCCTAAAACCTAAATTCCAACAGTCTATTCGACAACGGCTTGGGTCCCCAACCTTGAAAACCTGAAGCGCTAGGATTCCTGTATCAATCGCCACGGGCTGCTGTTGGATACAGGGTTCGATAAAACCGAACGACTGTGCTTGGGGCTTATCGAGAACGCCGTAGTTGCAGATGCTCAAACCTGCCTTCTTGCGACGTATCATCTGAACCGCAGCTCTCGAAGAACCCAAAGCCTTTACACTTTACACACTGACACCGGCCCTAAAGCTTAGGGTTTGGGGTCCTGAGATATACACCCCGGAGCCCTAAAAGCCCCAGCAGTATAGACGGATCTGCAAGGCATCTACAACCCCAAACCCCCTTACGGCCTGATCCACCATGAAACCGTAAACCCTAAATAACCCCTAAACGGCCCTACTACAGGGGCCTTAATCATTAGAATAGGGTTTTGGGGTGATCGCGGACAGAAGTCGGAGGCCGGTACTGCGAAGGATGTCGTCTGAATCACCCAAATGTCTAGCTACACTTTGAGCTAACCACCCTAACTAAGCTTTGCAATAATTTCATCAATGCAGCTCAAATTAACGCAACATCGAATCATAGTGCACTGACAAGGTATCCAACAACTGTACATTGAAGTCGCGCAGATGTGGACATCTATGCGTCAGGTTCTGCGGCTCAATCGAAAAGTTGAACAAATTTCCGCAACATGCACAGGCTTCAGCGGAAACGCATATAGGCTCAAGAATGTGTGCCAATATCGTTTTCAAGACCTGATTTTGCTTGAATCTCTCAAGAGTGTCTTTAAATTTTGTCGTGCGGTTCTTAGCCGCATTGAGCCTTTCAAGGGTCCAGGCTTGGAAGGGAAAGCATTTCTGATTTCAACCGAAGACATGGATTTTGTTGCCATTTATCAAGAGTAATGCACGTCACCTGTGAAGAGAGACAGTTAGAATGCTCATGAGAATCTTGCTGCCTTGCCCCACAGACTCACAGAATGCAGCCGTGGTGATGCGCACAATCTGCGGATTGACATTGTCCACTACGCTTGCTTCCCCACATAGTTGTTGTAACTTGGCATTGGCTTGAGCTAAATCCCATTTAGGGATCAAGAATAGACCGTCAGGGATGGCAGTTTCATTTCGGAAGAACTCAAGCCATTTTGCGCGCTCATGGTTTAGAGAAATGCAGGTTGCTCAAGTCAAATTTTTGATGTTGTGGTTGAAAAGATGAAAGCACAAGTAACTTATATGCAGCCATGCCCACAAACCGACATTGCTGCAGAAAGTCAGCGATTGCAACCCCCATGTCTCACCAAAAGCACCAATGTTTGGGTCCAAGTGACGATTTTGACAGCTGCATCGTTCGTTTCCATGTCCACCTAGTCCAAAAAGAGAAAATGAGAGCAAAATCTCGATTGGTGGTACCCCATTTTATTCCACTCAGTGCGAGTGACAGGCGGATTCCGTTGTAGTGGTAGTGTATTTGAAAAGCCCGAATCACATTTTTGCTGGCGAGGTCGAGCCAAGCTGTTGTCATTGGCTTGTCTCGGCGATTCCTCTTCGGGAGCAAACTGCTGATACGAACGAGGGTTGCGGTTCATCTCCATCCCTTGCCAAAGGAGCTGAGCAACTAACAGCTGAAATTTGTGCCATTCATTTCTGAGTGCAAGCGGCATGACTGTGCTGTCATCACTAAGACACTACTGGCAATGGGGTGTAGCCTTTATCCAAGCCAGCAAAGGCAACACCGGAATAATCTGATCAAGATAAACTGATTTTCTGTTACGCCCTTGAGTGTTGCACTTAGGAAGCGCGTCAACATACATGTTATAAGTTTGTTTAAAGGCAGCTCGTATACTGGAGAGAGAGACTCCTCACCCATATGAACCTCCTGAAGCACAACAACATCAGCGTCAAGCGTCTATTACACCTCGTGCACATGCGGAGTGAGAGCGTAGACATTCCAAGTGCCAATGGTGATCCTCTTGATTTTGTGTTGACCTTCATTACCTACGGCGGTACAATGAAAAGCCTGTTCCTAGGTGCAAAGATAGTTGTAATCGCTAGCAAGGTGACTTGTACCAATGTTTGCGGCGTCACAGCAGCAGTCACCCCAACTTAATGAAGACCTGGGGCGAGGTTCCAAACAAAGGATTCATGAATACTCCTGTGGTGGAACGTTTGATGTGTTGCCGGGGTTGAGCATCAGGCCACTGCATTGCTAGCTCCTCCAACCAAATTTTGCGCAGTCAAAGCTTGGACCTGCGCAGTGAGACTTTGAATCTGCTGCGCACGTTGCTGAATGAACGGTCTGTTGCTGCGCGCTATTCTGCTTCATCATGTCATGTAGTTGTTGCTGCAGGCCTTTGTTTTCTTGTTTAGTAGGGTTGTCTTCAAAACCAAACCAATATCTTAGAATCTTGCCTCTGGGCCTCTGGTTCTGAGCCTCCCCAGCCAAGGAGTTAACTTTTGTGGCCTTGCCTTGCTCCGTCGAATGCAGAAGCTTTCATACAAATCTTCATCCCACAGGCTTCAACCCTACAGCACACAGCCCCACCTGGCATAATGCCTCCTGGTGCAATGGTGCTTGATGGAGCTGGAGCTTCTCTGCTGCCACTTGGTACTTCTCCACCTGTTTGATGGCAGATTGAATTTAAAGTTTTGCCAAAAATACCTAGGTTGAAACCACACCGATCCTTTTATTTATATATGGTTTAAGCCACCTTGTGCATCTCCAACTGGCTGTGGACAATGAAATTATAAGCTTGCATCCATCGGTTCCAAGCCGGATCATGTGCCCAGTGTTTTTTTCATACCATTTACTTGCCCAATAGCCTCATCAAAACTAGGGCTGCCGTCTTGACCACCTTCATCGATGCGGAAGCTTGCCATGGTAGGAATAGCTGCAAGTAACGCGAGATTGGATAAGCGTGAGCGCTGCGATGATTTCAGTCAATACACACACGTGCAGAGTGAGTTTAATGTGATGTAATTGAAAGTACAGCTACACTGGCGCGAAGCACACATGCTTTTTTTGTCATGATCGTGTGAGTGAGAAATGCTCTCTTGAGACGCATTGAGTGACTTAGCTAATCAATGTCCACAAATCCTCACATGTCAAAAGCTTCTCGCCCTTCGCAGTCAACTTGAAAACAATATTGTTCACGTCCAGCACTTTCGAACCTGAGCGACGTAGACAAGTAGCCATACTACATAGAACTAAGCCGAAACCAATACAACGGTATTAATTTCATGAAGAATCTCGGAAAGTCTTGTTAACTCATGTCCAAGTAACCATCAGGTAACGTAGCAATATGACGTTCACGATATACAGGCGCGCTTGGGACTGCATTGGCTGCTGCTTCTGCATGCGGTCCTCAATACACTGCTTCTGGTAAGACAACATAACAAGTTGGAACATAACAAACACGCAGATGTGGATATGGTTTCAAACACCTATGCGTATGTATGAGAAAACAGTCGACTCAAGCAATCGCGGACGTTAAGCAGGATGTCCATGGGAATGCGATTCTGTGGGAAAGCCATAGTATCAGCAATATTGGACTCGATCCAGGCAGCTCCAGCAGAGGCATGAGACAAAATATATCAGTACCAGTAAAAGGACCCAGTTCTAAATAATACCAAAACAAAACAAAAAACAAAACCAAAAAACAATACAAAAAACAAAAAACAATATTCCAGAACTCTTTCATAAGTGCGCATAATGGCAGGGAGTGACGAAATATTGTTTTTTTTCTTGGTATTGTTGTTTTTTGTTTTTTTGGCTTTGGTTCTCATTCAAGAACGCCCCTGGAAGGCATAGTGCACGCAGTGCGTCATGAGGACCGTACCTGCCAGTCGCCAACAGCCCAGAAACGCTGGCACGCGAACCGGTCTAAAGCCTATCCATCATAAGCCCGTACCTCTACTGCCCAAGCTTGAGATCACAATAATGCTCTTTACTACTCAAGTTGAAGCTCTCCCATCAGCATCAGCTTAGCCATTCTATGTTCAAGCCACCTGCAATTTGCCGGGGTGGTTTACTTAAGCCATCCTGGCCTGCAGGATGAACTTGCCCCACAAGTCTCTGCACTGCTGGCTCTGTAGGTGCTGAGGCTGGGCCATGCAAAAACCTTTCAGCTCTTGGGTTCCTGTTGCCAAGCACTCAGTTGAGGTCACTTTTGCATCTCTTCTTTGCCTCCCCAAACAGGCAGCACTGCAGCAGGAGAAGCACAGCTGAGGTGGCTCCTTGATAGTGTTGCGCTGTCACCTCTTGGGAAGCTGCCCTTTTTGTCTGTGATGTGCTTTCTTGCTTTTTCTTCCTTTCCTCAAGTTTCTTCTTCTTCAAGGCCTTCTGTGCCCTGTCCTTCTTGCTGCCCTGTTTGCTCCTCTCTGTTCGAGGCCAATACCAGATTAGGTGCTCCCCTCCTTGGCTGATCATCTTGGTTTTGGGTCTTTGCACACACCATGATTTCACATGTGCTTCCAAGTCTCTTGCTGAGCCTCATTCTTCAACACGGAGGCCTGAGATGTTCGCATGACATGGCCCTACAACTGCATGCCAAGCATAGCATCTAAAGATAACTATTAAGATAATTGCCAAGCAGCCCACCGGTGCCTTTTGCGAGCAGCACTATTGACCACATCCGCAAGGGTCGGTTGCAAATCTTGGTTCCGTGGTTGGAGTTTGCCAATGCGACACTGAGCGTTCCGAGTGGGAAAATACATTACGCTATTCATGGGTGCTGGTGGTGATGGGGCGATTTTGGGCTTGCGAGCGGCCTCAATTTTGAGTGCGCCGTTCGTATCCAAAGGTAACGGGGGATTGCCAAACTGTAGGGTTTTCACTTGATCGAACCATTCAAGTGTTACCAGCTCGTTTCCATCTCGTTTCACCTTCCTTCACCGTAGCTATCCATTGAATTTGCTGGAGAATCTCTTGAATATTTTCAGATTCCATCTCGGGGGGATCGTTGCTTATATAGTTATAACAAGGACCCCCCCCCCAAAAAAAAAAAATAATAATAAATAAATAAGACTTGATAGTATTGGTAAAATTATTCAGGCTCCTACAGTAAACCCTTACGGCCGTTCTCCCAACGGTCCACCATGACGGAGCGTGTCTTGGACCTGGCCGCAGGTTCATTTGCAAAGAAGTAACCCCTTTGAAAGGGCTTATATAAGGAAATCATAGTAAGGAACCGGTAACAAAAGTATATGTTCTTAGGGTGCAAGTAAATTTGGAGGTTCTGGGGTGCAGAGATGTTTTGGGTTATTGGGGGTATTGGTTTGCTCCTTGGGTTTGGGGTTTCAGAGTCTGTATGGGCTTAGAGTTTAGGGCTGAGGACTGGACATCGAGAGCAACAAAGAGCCTTGCAAACAACGTGCGACATGAACTGTCAGTTTGTTGCTCTAGCAGTGAGTGCCTTCCCACGTTTCAATAGTTTGGATCCATACATAGAGAGCT
This sequence comes from Symbiodinium necroappetens, assembly GCA_905231915.1. Classification (NCBI taxonomy): domain Eukaryota; class Dinophyceae; order Suessiales; family Symbiodiniaceae; genus Symbiodinium; species Symbiodinium necroappetens. Next base: position 12,185 of record CAJNJA010095008.1, read on the forward strand.
TATTCAGAGTTTGATTGCGCTGACAGGGGAGGGGAGGAGCTCGGCGAGGTTTCGTAAATGAGGCTTGTGCTTGGGGAAAAAGAAACGGTTTGGTCTCAAATGGATCCACAATCCGAGAAGCTTGCCTGAGCCGTTGGCAGTCCGTGCCAGTGACGGTGCACCGGATGTCATTTCAGTGCTGCATGTCTTAGCCTGCACTCCAAACGTGAACCTTTGCTATGGCTTTGAGTTGGGCACCAGTTGCTCTCTGGTTCCCCACGGCCAAGGCATTGGGAAAATGATCTCCTAGCATCATCAAGCCGACTGACTGCTGCATCTATCCTAAACCCTAAACCCTAAACCCTAAACCCCTAAAGACATGTCAGGCACGCCAAGTCTCCGACAGAGCCTTCGGCCCAAAGGAGATTGCTTCGATGCGAAGGTCTCTGAAGAGCCGAAGTAACCCAAGATCAGTTCTGAATTCTCAATGTGCCCTGTCTTCCTGCTTGGCATAAATTTCCGGCTTGCATTCGATGTCCTACTCGCTCCTGGCGGGAACTCCTGTGTGAGTCGTCACTCCCTCACTGCAGGCTCTGCAGCAGTGATGTCATGCTTAGATTGAGGATCCTCATGTATCTACTGCGTAGAAGGGACGATCTTTAAAGTTCTGCAGTACATCAATGCAAACTCTTACATCAATGCAGGTCTTCACTTACTACTTTAGAGACTCTATTATACACGCACATTACATTTTACGAAGCACACAGACTGCAGAGCGCCACGCAGAGACTCAACTTCCGCTCGGAAAGAAGTCACTACTTCCCGTTTTCAGGGGACTCGACAATTATTCAGACCCCTGTATACTAGACGAGAAGTTTTCGGTTTCTACCCCAACCCCTAAACCCTAAACCTATGAGATACTAGTTACTATTTCGGGCTCAGAAGTTTAGGGTTTGGGGCTTACTGGGGGGGCTATAGTGTTACAGGATGTCTTTGCATGACTCAGTTGGCCGGCAAGGATCCTAGTATTCCATTTGGACAGCTCTCTAAAGTAGGGTCCCTTTTAGGGTCCTTTTTATAAGGGTGCCGTACTATATTGGGGACCCAAAAAATGGACCCTAATTTAGAGAACTACCCGTTTTCTGAACGAAGTAAGGCCTTCGACAGACGATGAAGCAAGAAGTGGCAAGTGTCCAAAGCACGACAACCTGGTGAACCACCGGCCTGCTTGTCTGTGGATTAAAGCATACAGGCAACATCACCAAGGAAGCGTTCTTCTGTCTCGGAACCTCTTGTTAATCTCGAAAACTGACGATGCCCACCCCGTACAGCTTCTTTGCAAAAGCATATAATGTAGGGGTCTGCCTATACTCCCTAAGCCTCATGGTTGTAAATATACCTATGGCCAACTACCCCAATGTCAATACACATCTATGTGATGGTTTAGGCCCCCTGTACTACTATATCATAGAACATCACAGAACCCTTCCGGCAACCTCGAAGTATGGAACGGAGCCCTTTTTGAAGGAACCCGATTCAAACCACACTCAGGTCCCCTTGTTGATGCACCCTGGAGCCCAAGCCCGACTCTTGGCCTCAGCAGAGGCCAACTGGCCCATGCGCTCACGCAGAGCCTCGCGCGCCTGCAGCGTGTTAACTTTAGGGTTGAGGGTCTTACGGTTTAGGGTTTAGGGTTCAGGGTTTAGGGTTCAGGGTTTAGGGTTGATACTGCAGAAAGGGGGCCTGGACAGTTGGAAAAGGGCTTCGGCGTATGTTAGACTGTAACTGTAACTACCAGAGGAACACACAAGAATAGTCTTGGCAAGTATGCAGGCTTTTTCATTAAACCTGGAAGCACCCCGAGATTTGGGGCTTTAGGGCCCAGAGTTCAAGATGTTGTGTTGCTACATGCTCTTGAGTATGAAGCAAGGGCGAAGAACTAATGCTTTCCAGAGCTTGAAGCACCCAAAGGGTCCTAAGTACCTATGTGGTAGAATGTAGGGTTTCTATAACAGGAACTACTATCATGCTCTGGAAAGTATCCCCCCCGTGACATGTGGAGAAGCAAAAAACTCAACGGCAGAAAGGTGGAGAAGCAAAAAAATCAACGGCAGAAAGGTCGGGACAAAGGTCTGGAATGTATCGCATCTGCTGAAGTTGGTTCGTTTTGCTGCGCAATAGTAGTCCTCGCGAAATAGTGGCTGTACCGCTGCCTGTCTTGCTTCTTGTTGTAGCAAAAAAGTTCTGCTGGAGTCTGGGACATATCTGCTCATATGCAGTTTGCTTGGAAGTCCTGCAGCCTTAGCAACAGAGATGTACACACACACACACAAACGAAGGACAAGTCACGGTCGTTACGAGAACCCTGCATGCTGAACCACCTAAATCCTCAAAGAAGAGACGGTTAAGGTTATTACACGACCCGAAGTCCTGAACCCAAACTGTAACATAGTTGAGGGTGTAAGGTTTATAGGGTGTATACGGTGTAAGGTGAAAGTCTCTGAAGGTTTAGTTTAAAGCGTGGGATCCGCGAGATATACAGCAGTAGATCCCGCATTCTATGCCCGGAATCAGGATCCTGGAGATGAACTGCCTGTCCTCTTGAAGCTACAGCGTGCTCTCCTCTGAATCAGCTTGAACCCCGAGCACTCCCTCATACAAAAAACGAAAACACAACACCTCAGCCGACACCTAATCCTCCGAGCGCATGTGGCTCGCCCTATTTTTCCCGCAGGGAAGAGTCGGGGGCCTAATCCTAAACTCTGGGCAGTGCGCCTTGTCGAATGAAATGGGACACCATGATCGTCTTGGCTAGGTATGATTAATCTCCGTAGTGCTTGCGAATGTCACAACAACTGCCAATACGACAACCGCCACGAGCACCAGGACAGCAGCTGCATGGTTGTCGTCCTTCTCTGTCTACTAATTTCTACCGCTGGCGCTGGTACTACTACTGGTACTTGTAGTAATGATGGCACAAGTACTACGACGACGACGACGGATGACAACAAGATGACCAACCGGAGGAACAGCAAAACTGATACTACAGCTACTGCAGCTACTGCTACCCCGTCAGTAGAGCTAGTGTTGCTACTGCTACTCTTGGTTTGGTTGGAATCTTGACCAGGAAAGTTCCAATGGTGATACTTTCAGTGTCGTTGCAAAGGCTACTGAAACCACCGGCCAAGATACCGCAGCTCCTGACCGTCAAATGTGTAAGGGCGACACATGCCAGCATGCCATCGACTCTGGCCGAAAGAAACAAAATCACCGGGACTTCTCAAGTCTCAACTCAGTCAATCCCTTGAGGATGCGACCGGAGGGATTTCTGATTCGGCAGTGCTGCTGTGAATCGCAAGCCGTTGTTGCAAGTTGGAAAGCCCTAGGCCCTAGGCCCTAAACCCTGCATCGGTTAGAGGAGCCGGACAGGAAGCTTCTTCCACGATTGCAGAGCTTTGATGGGGGTCCCAGCCCCCGCGCGATCTACTTCAGGGCCCATGAGGCTTAGCAAGCAAGGTTATACGTAAGGTCATCATTAGGAAAACACCACCTTCGGGGACTTTTGGCCCCAATTATTACCCTACCTACTATGTCCCCTGAACCCTTAAGTATGAATCATCCCTACACCTTCCAGCGGGCTGTAGGTAGCCGGCTGACATGGAACCCGGGTTTAGGTCATCGAGAGTCTGCGAGCAAAGTCTGCCAATCCAATGCAGTACGCACATAGCAAGACCTGCCTCTAGTCTCCATCGTCGTTTCTGTTTTTGGTTTAACCAATTTTGCATTAAGGATCCCAAAAGGTAACCCCAAAAAGGAACTACACTAGAGACTATAGGTAGTCTCCACTGTCGTTCCTGTTTTTGGTTCTCTTCTGGGATCCCAAATACATAGCTGGTTAAACCAAGCACGGAACTGCAATGGAGACTACAGGTGGGCTCCGACATCCCAAAAAAACGGAAAGAACAAAGTCATCAAAGAACGATTTCCAAGAGCTCAAGAAACTGCATAAACTGACAACAGACAACAGACATTCACAAAGATTGCAACAAATTCAGTAGAAACACTAACTAGAACCAGGACCAAGCATAACCCCCATGTTAAGCAAATAGGAAAACACCCACAAAAGATAGACTCTTTGCAAACTACACTGAAGCATTGCGAAACACCAACAGATTCATAGTCTCTACTGCACGCCGTGAACTACCCCCCAGGCTTTCGGTGAGATTCTTCGAAGGAGCCCTATAAGGGTAACTAAAGGATGACCTTTGGGGCTACATCGGGGTTTAGGGTCTATGGGGTTTACGGGTTAGGGTTTTAGGGCATAGGGGTTTAGGGGTTTAGGGTTTGGGGCTTTAGGGTTTAGGTCTGTAGGGTCTAGGGTTTTAGGGTTTAGGGGTGTAGGGTTAAGCTTTCTGGTCTCGGCTGTGTTGGGTTGTGTGAGCGCTGCAGCCGATAGCTGCATGACAATGGAACCCGAAGCCCGAGTCCAGCAATCCGATACTCCGATAAAGCCTATCTACACTCTAAGGGTTTAGGGTTTAGGGTTTAGGATTTAGGATTAGGGTTTAGGGCAACTAACCATCTCTAAACACACAGCCCTATAAACCTCAAACCCCCGGCCCTTATACCTCGCCTTTGGGAAATTCGATCTTGCAGGTGCCCCCAAGAAACCCCCGACAAATCTCGAACCGGCCTGGCTGCGGACAGTCTCCGTCATTTCTTCCCCCTGCCGGAAAAACTTTCATTAGAGTTTAGGAGTTTAGGGTTTAGGGTTTAGTTTTTTTTTGAGCCCCGTTTTCACCGACTGCAGATCCAATCAATCTACACACCAGAAGGCCGAATTGGCCGAGGGACCAGGGCGATGACACGACAACCCTCGGGGTTTAGGGTTTGGGGTTTAACAGAGCCCTATGGCCCTTTATGGTCCACAACAATGCGCATGGAGGCTGTTGAGGCAATAATATGGAGGATAAGCGGGATACCCATAGGCCCTTAAATAGTTCCTTTTTGGGATTACCTTATAGGATTCTAAATATAAACCATAAAAAGGAACTACTTTGGGGCCTATGGATAGTGCTGAGGGTAACGGGGTGTCCCGCGTTTGGAGGGCTCGTGCTCAGGATGTTGTTGGGGGGTTCGTTTCATCTGCAAAACCAACGCATCGCGAAGATGCGACGCCTTGCTGATAAGTCAGCAAGGCCCGGCAAAGCAGCTACCTCGACTCCAAACTTACGAGGTCAAGCCTGCAAATGTCGATAGCTTGGTTGAAATTATTGTAAGAAGTCATGATCTGGATCAGGCTCCCAGTATAAGCTACGGCGTCTCAAACTCGGAGCCCAAAGCCAGAGAAATCCTCAAACTTTTAAGCCAAAGCCCAGGCACTCCGAAGTAAAGCCCCAGAGGACGAAATCACCAAACATCGATTCGCTCAACAAAGCTGCGGGTTAACATGATCTTCGGAGCAGTAGTGCTGTAACTTGCATCTTGGAGCTAAAGTTCATGACAAGAAAAAACAAGGCTTCGAGACTGCATCTATGGCATATAAGCTGCATATATACAGTTTATACATATAGACGACACTAATTAGACATGAAAAGAACCAGCGCCAGTGCCTGCAAAGCATCCGGAGGAGTGTCTCGAGGCACTCGAGGTTTCGATGCGTCTGAAAGGACATCGGGGCTACCCATAGGCCCCTAAGTAGTTCCTTTTTATGGTTTATATTTAGAATCCTATAAGGTAATCCCAAAAAGGAACTATTTAGGGGCCTATGGGTAGTGAAAGAGAGACCCACCTAGGTGTTATAGGATGTGGATTTTTGTGCGGTGCTGAGGGGCTGTCAGGATTCAGGGTTCCCCGCGCCACCCGTTTAAAGATGGTGGCAGATGCTCTTGAAAGTGGCTTTTGACGCGGCCTTCCAGTCATTAACAGATGATGGGCCTAGAACAAAGGTTACCACAACATACGGGGGGTTTAGGGTTTAGGGTGTAGGGTTACCACAACATAAAGGGGGCTTGCCGGCAAAAAAGCTCCATAAACTTTAAAGCCCAAAGTTGGAGCTTACCTTCTGAACGACACACAGCACAAGGAGCTTACCTTCTGAACGACACACAGCACAAACAGATCCAAACATCTGAACGTCATATCATCATCTACTCACCAGCAGACTCATCTACACTCAATACAAGTCTGAAAGCAGAGAAGAAATCATTCGGTGCTGGAGCAGCACATGACGCAAGATTCCAAGTAATGCGGTGTTGGTATCATGTCTACAGACTCTTACCCACCCAATGTCGGTAGTTTATACACTCCGAGGACAAACCCTAAAACAAACTTAGCCTCTACCCAGAGGCTCCTTAGTAGTTCCTTTTTGGGATTACCTTTTAGGATTCTAAATATGAGCCGTAAAAAGGAACTACTNNCTACTTAGGAGCCTATGGGTAAACCGCAAGAAAGCCCAAACGCCGGCGAAATCCAAAGCTCCTGCCTGCACCGCCGTCCGTGGTCTCTCCGTTGATCTCCAGGCTCGGAGGCCTTTGGATGGGCGGTTCAGAGTTTAGGGTTTAGGGGT
>CAJNJA010095019.1:0-19360 GCA_905231915.1 Symbiodinium necroappetens
TAGGATTCATATAAAGAACCCTAAAACAGCCCTAATGAAGACCAAGGGTTTCTTAATCAGGTTCCTACATTACTTAAGCCGATCGAAGATCAGGTGCTTGCAGAGTTTCCAAGATGAAGAGCTCAGAAGAGCAAGAACCCTCAACATAAACCCAAAGTGTCAGCATCTTTACTGTAAAGGCGCGCAAGTGATATGTGTTAACCCTAACCTGAAGAAAGGCCCCATAGACCCTAAACCCAAACCCTCTGGGCAGGTGCAGAGACTTGGTTCATATCCCTGTCCATCAGTTGCTCGAATCCTAAATCGTAAACCAGGGTTTTGGGGTTTTGGGTATCCTAAACCGAAAATCCTCAACTCTAACCCCTCTCTGGTAGACCCTGAACCCGAGACGTAAACCTTCATCCAAGGTTGGACTTCATCTCGCTTGCGATCAGCATCTTGTTGCGCATCGGATTCTCGATTGCAATCTCTATCAAGACCGGTGAGTTTCATATCTGGTAGGGGATTGGGGTTAAGACTACCCGTACTATTACTTAGTGTTCCTTTATCTGGCTACCTCCAACAGGTTTCCATCCTTCTCGAGGCGTGGTAGATCCTGCAGGATCCCTGAGCCTTAAACCCAAGGCCCTGAGCCATAGGCTTTAGGCCTTACTCCTACCATACAAAACTCTCTGTAGAGAACCTTGGACAGCCGAATACGACCCTAGTGAAATCTTACCCTAAGGGTCCAGGTACCCAAATAGTAGATACTTAGGCCTCAATGTAGTTCCTATATAGGTACGTTAGGATCAAACTATACTCATACGGATACATGGACCCTGAGTCTAGGACATTTTCAGGTGGGTAGTTACCGTTATAGGAGCCTTATAGAAGGTCTATATACCTTATATACCTTATAGAAGCTTTATAGAGGCCCTATATACGACCCCAGTCAAACCTTATAAAGCCGACCCTTAGGCATAACCTTAAACCCCTAAACCCCTATAAACCCCAAGCCCTAAACCCTAAACCCTGAACCCTAAACCCTAAACCCTCAACCGTATAGGAGCCCTAAGCTGACCAAGGTGTTCCGGGCCTGGTCTTGCTGGCGCCCCTGGATCACTGGTTCGGCTGGGGGGGCCCCGAGGTGGCTGGGTTTAGGGTTTAGGGTTTAGGGCTGGGTTTAAGCAGCCCTCTGTAAGATGTATAGGGCTTTTAGGAGTTATGGTTGTAGGGTGCAGGGCTTAGGAAGGCTCAGGAGAGGTAGAGGCGTAGGGAGGGGTTTACAAGGCTGTAGCTGCAGTGGTTCCTTCGCGCCCCGGTGACATTAGAGGTGTTCTTCGGTGTTTAGAGGTGCGGTAGGGTTGTATGATTGTTTTTTTTTCTGAGGAGGAGAGGTGTAATTAGGGTGTTACAGGGCTTCTGCACGGGTTGAAGGATCACAGGACCACAGTAGGTAAGACAGCTACAGGGTCTAGATTAGGGAGTGTAGTGATCAGGGCTTGTGTTTCCGATGTGGTTCTCGAAGGCTTGATGGGGGTCTTACGCTTCAGAAATATTCAGCAAAAGCTTAAGCACCCTTCTTCGGAACATATTTACACTGTTACCGGAGTCTCTGAGTACAGAGTAGTTTCAGGGTGCTCCGATGACTGTTGAAGGTTCGACTTTCAAGGTGTATTGTGTTGCTGTTTAACCCTAAACCCTAAACCCTAAACCCTAAACCCTAAACCTAAACCCTAAACCCTAAACCGTTTAGGGGTTCTGGGCTTGGAGATGTTGAGCTACTCTTCCGACTTGGGACATCCTTGTTCCCATTTCAGAGGCTGGAACACCCTAAACCCTAAACCCTAAAGCCTAAACCCTAACCCTAAACCCGAAAACCTAAACCCCAAACTATCATAGGCAGAGCTCTTTCAGGACGGTCTTTGCTCGGGGATAGCGATCAAATCTGTCGAGCCACTTCGGCGGTTTCTCATGCAGGCAGCCATTTTCGGCACAGTTCTAACGACTATTGTCAACGCCGGAAGCCTTGCTCCAGATGAAGATGTGACGTTGCTTTCGCAGTGGACTGCTATCAGAAGCAAGTCAAGAGAAGATGCCATCAGAGCTATTGCGATCGCCACAACTGTTGTGCTTGTGCTGCCTAAGTCAACTATGTAATTGATGGGTTTGGTGTTCAGGGGCTGCGAGATCTATCGCGAACACAAACGCTGCAATTCGGGATGCATGCCCCGAAAAGACCAGGAAATGGATTGGAATGTGGCTATGAAGCACCTATGACTCCGAAACTTGAATACCACACTAACTTAAACCCTAAACCCCAAGCACTTGAATTGACCCGCAAGTCCAGACCTCAGCTGCCTAGCTGAGAACCGTGCCTTGGAGATTCAGCCCAGACCTCTCCAGCGTGTGCCATCCGAAGGGGACGCCCTAAACTAGGGTTTAGGGTTTAGGGTAAACCTTAAACCCCTAAACCCTAAACCCCCAAACCCCAAGCCCCTAAGCCCTAAACCCCTAAACCCCCAAACCCCAAGGCCCGAAACCCCCAAACCCCAAGCCCCTAAACCCCCTAAACTCTTGTTGAAGCTCCGATGCCTTGGCGCAGGTCCCGTTCCTCAGTCGCTTCGGCATGGGCTCCTCGGCTGAGATGCTCTTGTAGGCTTTAGGGCTTATAGGGTTTAGGAATTGTAGGGTTCAGGGCGAATAGGGTGTAGGGCTTGGGGTTTAGGGCCTCGGGTTTAGGGCTTAGGGCTTTGGGTTTAGGGTTTAGGGGTTTGGGTGTAGGGTTTAGGGCTTAGGGTTTAGGGTTTAGGGCGGATGTGTATCAATGTATCGTTTGTGAACACAGAGTCTTCCCGAAACACCCTAGCGTACCTGTTCGGGCATCTATTTCCAAACCTTATACTACCGCTGAAAGGGCTAGAAGCTGTATCGAAAAGCCGTATATGAACAGCCCAAACCCTCACCCTAAAGGCCCTCAGTTGGCGCCCTTAACCACCAACCTAAAACCAAGAACCCTAATCCCTAAATCCCTAAAACCCCAAGCCCCACCCTTTAAGGGTCTCTCCTTTAGCCCCTTGACTGAGGGAATGTGGTCTTCCACCATCCCTGGCTCTACTACATCAAGGCCGGGGTCCGCGCCCAGCCGGTTTCCAAGACAAGCTCTCACCCTTTTGAATAGAAGGATCTTTCAAGGTCTGAAAAGATTTAGGGTTTAGGATTTAGGGTTTAGGGTTTAGGGAGGCTTTGAAGGGCCCAAAGACCAGAATACGCAAGGTTTCCAGGGTTGAGCTTTAGGATCATCGTGGTATTCAGGGGTTGATTTACGGGCTCGTTCTAGGATTCTAGGGTTTTATCACATGTGAGTAAGGGCTCATAGGGTGGAACCCATAAAGGAGCCCTTAAAGCAACCCTTACTGGAGTCCTTCGGGATAACTAAATCAGTTCGGCACCTGGCTTCGAGTTGACCCTGTGTTCTGCGTGGAAATCGAGAGGTCTGGCTTGTTCTATATTCTTGGCTGTGGGAGGGAGACGGATCCTAATCCCTGAGCCCTAAAGTTCGGGCTTAGTGCCTGGGGTTTAGGATCTTTTCGGTTTAGGACGTTTTGAGTTGGGAGTTCTGGGCTGTGAATAGTTAAATCGATAGCCAGCGGCCATTTGGGGCTTATAGGGCCTCTCACAATCAAAAAGTGAACCTCGTTGGGCCAGGGTGCTCAACAAATAGTTTTCCCTAAACCCTAAGCCTCACAATCTAGCCCTACCTTGCACTACCAAACCCTACTTATCTGGCACGCTCTTGTTAAAATCCCTGATATGGATCTTTTCGGGATCCTACCAAAAAAAGTAGGCTTTGGTAGGCTAAGGTAAACCCTAAACCTTAAACCCCGAAGGGGTGTTCCCTTTCCATGGAAACTCTTTCCTTTTTGCTACACTCAGCCGCTCCGAGGATCTGCGAGTGGGGGTTCTTTAAGAGTACGGGGAGATCCGGGTTGGGATTTGGGGTTTGAGGGTTTAGGGTTTGCGGGGTTTAGGGTTTTAGGGTCAGCGTTTGGGGTTTAGGGTTCAAGGTTTAGGGTTTGGGCTTCTAGACAGAGTCAGTGATGGGTTGGGTCACAGACTGGAAGTCCTCAAGTACACCTTGGATCTTATATTCCTGACATTAGTATATAGAGGGTGATGTAGCGGTCAGAAAAGATTGTAGTCCGAAGGTTTGGGACCCAAAAGAGTCTTAGGCGACTCGTATTGCGATGTTTCCGGCGCTTGCACGTCAAGCTTTGAAACCCCCAAACTCTCCGGCCGCAGGCGATGTATGTGGCGTATGTCTGCTGGACTGTGAAGACGGTCGTCTACAAAGCTCAGGAGAGGCTTTTCACCGGAAGCGGCAATCCCTACACACCAAAAGCGTGGCACTTTGTAAATTAGTGCATCCTCAGCAGCTAGACCTCTTACATGTTGATGTTGATGATGGCCTGCAGCAGCCATTTCAGATCTGCCACCCACGACCCACTATCAGCAGAAGCAGCAGCAGCAGCAGCAGCAGCAACAGCAGCAGCAGCAGCAGGAGCAGCAGCAGCGGCGGCGGCAGCAGCAGCAGCAGCAGCGGCAGCAGCAACAGCGCCAGCAGCAGCAGCACCACCACCGCCGCCGCCACCACCACCACCACCACCAACAACAACAGGAACAACAACAACAACACATGCAGCAACAGCAACAGCAACAGCAATTGCAATTGCAATAGCACCACTACTTCACTACCACTACTACTGCTGCTGCCGCTGCTGCTGCTGCTGCTGCTACTACTACTACTACTACAATTACAATAACGACAATTACAATAACGACAATGACAATGATGATAAAGCTATTCATAGCAACAGTTGTAATCTTACTGGTAACAACAATAAGAATAGAAATGACCGTTTGCATAATCATAATAACACAAATAAAAATATCCGTTTTCAGAATCATAATTATTGTACATTTACACAAGCAAAGTAGCAGCAATTTTAACAGGAAATGCAAGAGCAAGAGGAACAGCATGAGCAATAGCAGAGCAACAGCAGCAGCTGCTGCTCCCCCGACGCAATTACCATAGTCACGTTCGCAATGTCGAGAAGGGGCAGGAGGAAGAGTAGGTGGAGGAGGAGGAGGAGCAGGAGGAGGACGGCGACGCTGTTGCTGGTAACTAGACTTGTTGCCAATAGCACCAATAGGCTGAATCAAGCACGAATACTAGTGACACCATTCACCCCCGCTGCTGCTGCTGCTTCTATACTTTAAGTGTTGCTCTAGTTCGATATTCGTTGTGGTGATGCAGGCACTGTAAGTAGTTGCGGCACAGAATGAGTCCGATGCCGATGCCGAGGATTGTGGTAGTTGCGTTGCCGCTCTACGGCCTTGCATCCTCCAGCCCAGCCCTAAATCCTCAACTCCAGCCCTGCGGCATTGCACTCCGTCGTAAAACCTAAACACGGAAGGAGCAGTTCCTGCTGCACCGATTCCGCTGGCTCAAGAAGTTGCCGCACCCCAGATCCAGGCCCAGATGGTCTGGCTGGTTCCTAGTAGGGAATGGGGGAGTGGGTTATTGAGACTACTATAGGGGAGCTTAAGGGGCTATCACAGGGATCCATACTAAGAACCAGCGAGTGGTTCAGGTTTCAGCTGTTCAGGCCTGTGGCTCTTCGACTAAGGCCCAGGGTGCAGAGGAGAAAACTTTCTGAGAAAGGATCAGCGCCTCAGGTAAAGGCAAATTTACCATAGGTGGGGCTCCAAATCATGAATTCATGGGCCTCATATATTATGGCTAGTAACCTGCTATGTGGGTAGCTGGAGCCCTACGGTTCTACAGACCGATGCTTCGGACTTCTCGCGGTTCTGTGTTTTGCTTTGTGGTATTCTAGCGGTCATGCTGTCTTGTCTCTTCTTATTACAGACACTTAACCGGACATTGGCAAACCCTGAAGCCTGAAACCCTACAACGCACCGAAGGAGTCAGTAGGGTGTGTTGTGTAGGTACGGGGCTTCCTGCCGAAGGAAGCAACAAAACAGCAGCGCCTTTCGGACACCGCACGTTGAGGGCCCTTCACTGCTCAAACGAGCCATGCTTCTGGGGACTATGCAGAGGTGGACCAGTTGTGGTAACAGTCTTCGTAATAGGAGTAGTAGCAGTAGTAGTAGTAGTAGTAGTAGTACTACTACTACTACTACCCCTACTAATACTGCTGCCACGAGGACCGTCATGGTCGAGGGCATTCCGCGCGACTGTTGCTCTGAAGACAAGGCTGGCGCTCAGGGATTACCCAGAACTTGGGTCGGGTTTCGGAGTCTCGTAAGGGTTCCTTCAAGGGTTCCTCTTAGAGTTTTATCCAGGGTTCCAGAAGCATACTTCCAGATCACTTAGTAGGAAATTTCTGCCTTGTGGTTTGGGACATAATACGGGTTACTAAGTGTCCTTGCTGTTTGGGGACGCGGACGAATGGGTGAGGGGTTTGTTGAAGTTGTTCGTTTTATTCGGCCTTAAGTCTAGGACATTTGGTTACCGTTATAGGAGCCCGTATAGAAGGTCTATATACCTCATAGAAGCCTTATGGAAGCCCTATATACCCTAAGCTCCCCACCTGTAGTTTCCTTTAATTAAGCATGTTAGGACGAGGGTTTGGTTTAGCGTCTTGGAGGCCCTTGCTCTCAGAACCACAACATCGTTACCCTAAGGCTCAAAATAGCCCAAAAGTTTTACATTGGCCTTACATAGTATGGTCTTTGGGCCCAAAGCCATAAAATATGAGTCCTTAGAGCCTTAGGGTTATAGAGCCGATGAGCATCCTTATTCTTTCCTTTGTAAAAGATTACGGCTGGGTTAGAATTAGCACTAGTACATGTTCCTATCATGATTCAAGACAAGAGGGTTTAGGGTTCGCCAGCGTAGTTCGCGCCCTCAGCACATCTGCGTTCAAGATCTTTTTCCCTATGGTATCAGCCCTAAGTTCAAATCCCCCCTAAACCCCAAACCCCAAACCTAAACCCTAAACCCCAAACCGAAGTGCAAAAGCAACCCCCCCCCAAGTGAAAAGAGGGCACTGCCCGGCCCAGCTTCAGCCCAGTCGGCCGAGCTCAGGGGGTTGCTGAGTGCCTGGGTTTAGGGTTTAGGATGGTTTAGGGTTTAGGGTTTAGAGACCCAGGAAGTTGAAAATTGTATGGGTTTAGGATTTAGGGTTTTGGCAGGGTAATTTTCATTTTGGAGGGCTAGAGGAGAGCAAAATCGCCAAGAACCCGGAATTCTGGAGGGCGGGGGAATGCCGAGAATGCCAAACATCTTGAATTTGGACGGCTCGTTTGGCAAAAATGCAGAAATTTGAACTGTTCAAACACCTAAGCCCTAAACCCACAAAGCATCATAAATAAACAAGCTTGAAGGTCAAGGTTGAAAAAAATGGAGATGGCCTTGCTTCTGAAAGGCCATCTACTTAGGCCATCTCGTGGGCTAAGCCACTCAACGCTGGTTTGGGCTTTCTTTTGAAAGCTGGCCGCAGGCTGCTGTAAAATAGAACACCACGTTGGCGCACTTCGGCGTAAAATCTAGGTGATTGTGTCTACATCTTGGAACCTCGCATCCCACCCTAAAGTTCAACCCGCAGACCCCCAAGACCCTGACGCTTCAAGGCCTCAAACCTCACCCTAAGGCTCTAAGGACTTATATTTTTTATGGCTGTTGGGCCCAAAGGCCATACTTTTTAGGGCTTTTGGGGCTCTTTTGAGCCCTACACAGTCCTGCGCCCTGGACCTTTCCGTTCGGTTCTAAGTATGCTCGCTGCTAGGCTGTCAGGGGCTCGGCAGTCTCTTAGACCCTTAAACCCTAGACCCTAGACCCTACCAAAAGTCCCCGTTGTAGTTCCTTTTTTGGTTTAACCAATTATATATAAAGGGTCCTAAAAAGGTAATCCCAAAAAGGAACTACAATGGAGACTCTAGGTAGATTCTAAAATCTAGACGCTTAACCCTAAACGCTAGACCCTAAACCCTAAACCCTAGACCTTAAACCCTAGACCCTAAACCCTAAACCCTCAACCAAAAATCCTAAACCCTAAACCCTATACCCTAAACCAAAAACCCTCGACCTGAAGCCCTAAACCCTAGACCCTAAACCCTAGACTCCTAAACCCCAAACCCTCAACCCTAAATCCTAAACCCTCCAGCCCGAAGGTCAGAGAGTTCTTTGCAGCGGCCTTGAGCTCCGATGTCATCGAGGTGGAACCCCCCAGACTGGCCACTTAAAGGATCAGATCAAACACCATAAAGCCCTTTAAGCCATTGTAAAGCCTACGGTACAGCCGGCCAGCAGAGAGATACTAGCAGGGAAGCTCCTTGCCATGCTACTTGGGTATCTGGAGCCTGAGGTTTAGGGCGAGGATACTTAAAGGATCATGGGACTTAGTAACTGAGGTTATAAATAAGGTAGCTATCGTTATAATTACTTATAACCCCAATTAAGGTACTAAGTCCCCAGACCGTCCAAGATCGCTTCCCAAAGGGTCCTACGGTTTAGGGTTTAGGGTTTAGAGGTCCTACGGCTGATGATAGAAATCGTTTGGGGTGCAGGGTTGAGGGTTTACGGGTCCTACGGCTGATCGTAGAAATCGTTTGGGGTTTAGGGTCTAGGGTCCTACGGTTTAGGGTTTGGGGTTTAGGGTTTAGGTTTAGGGTTTAGGGTTTAGGTGTTGGGGTTTAGGGTTTGGGTTTGGGGTTTAGGGTTTAGGGTTTAGGTTTGGGCTCTAGGGTTTAGGGTTTAGGTTTGCGTTTTAGGGTTTTAGGGTTCTATAAGAGTCCTATGGCTGATGACAGAAATCCTGCAGCTTACCCATAATAAGGAATAGACCATAATTCCCATAGTTTAGGGTTCTTAAGATATTGCAGGATTTCTATCATCAACACTAGGTACTGTTATGAGGGAAACTTCCCCAAGTCATAACAGGAATTCTTACTATGGGAACCCTACATTCTACTACATAGGCACTTAGGACACTCAGGGCTTAACTCACCTAGTAGTAGAGTACGTAACCTTTACGCGTAACCTTGTTGGGGTACTATAAACCCTATATACTCCCAAAGGTTATAGTAGTTCCGCATGATACTTGGCAAGTAGGTTGAAGAATACGCCTTAGATTCTCATAGGACCCCTAACCCTAGGTGTCCATGTTTCCATCTGAGTATACATTGCCTCTGAAGTACCCAGAATAGGGAAGACTTGAAGCCCTTAAGTAGTTACTATATGGGTACATGGACCCTTAGAGTAATAATACCCGTAAGCCCTAAACCCTGCACTAAACCCTAAACCCTAAACCCTGCACTAAACCCTAAACCCTAAACCCTAAACTAAAACCCGAAACCCTAAACCCTAACTCCTAAACCAAACCTATATAAACCCTAAACCCTAAACCCTACAGGGGTTGAGGGGGTTTGGAGTCTCCAGGTGGGAACCTGCGCTTCGGTTCGGGGTTGGATCTTTGGCTTCAGGGTCTAAGATGATGGGGCATTTTAGGGTTTAGGGTTTGGGATTTAGGGTTTAGGGTTTGGGATTTAGGAGTGCTTCTTAGGATTTAGGGCTTCACTCGTTTTCGGCTATGTGTTGTCAGGGCTCTAGGATGTTTAGGATTTAGGGCTTCATAGGTTTTAGGCTATGTTTTATCATTGCTCTAGGCTTTTAAGGATTTAGGGCTTTATAGGTTTGAGGCTGTGTGTTGTGAGGGCTCCAGGTTTTTTTTGGATTTAGGGCTTTATAGGTTTTCGGCCGTGTTTGTGAAAAGGCTCCAGGCGTTTTAGTGCTTAGGGCCCTGCAGTTTCCACAATTTGGGTTTAGGTCCTCGCGAATCAGAGTCCTTTAAGCTTCGGGCTTACGCGTTTAGTGAGGGTTTCGGGTTTGGGGTATCGGGTTTAGGGTTTAGGGGTATCGGGTTTGGGAGCCAGGGTTTCAGTAAAGAACTGGCGTTTGGGGCTCCACAACTTTTTGAGGGATTTGGGACCTTTGGTCTTAAGGTGTCCGGGATCCGATTTCATACCGTTGATGCTAGAAATCCTGCAATACCCATAACCAGGAATATGCCATAATTCCCATAGTTTAGGGTCCTGAAGGTAATGCAGGATTTCTATCATCAACAATACTAGCGTAAAGTAGCTCAATGCTTGGTAGAGCCTTCACCACCCGAATTGAGGGTACATGGTGCGTCAAATAGCCCCTCCTCGCAACTAGTCCCGAAATCTTACTTTGGAGCGTGGAAACAGATAAATTCAAGTCTCGTCCTTCGGATTTCAGGTTGAGGTTGCAGAACAGGACTGCATTGACTGCATAAGAAGAAGAATGATAGTGATAACAATAATAGTACTCGTCATAGTATCAGTGATAGTGAAGTTATTAAGATATTATCAGCAACAACAGCAACTTTCTGGCTTCCACTGTGGAGGAAGTGCACATCGTCAAGCAGACCAAAACGCTTGAGAAGATGGTGGAATCCAGGCCAACTACTTGAAGGATGTGCTATGTCAAATGTCTTGGGGTTTGCCTTGTTTGTTAAGCTAGAATAGGTCGGGTTTAGGGCTTAGGGTGTGTTAGGTGTTGGGGTTCGTCTCACTGTTCAACAGATCACGCAACCGCTGCTACTCAGTATGACATAGGTCGGCAAACACAATCAGTACCACTCCGACTATGGTATCCAGCAACTCACTCATAAACAGCAGGGTCAGTGTTACCGTTGCTGTTGCTGTCATCTTCACGATTGCCGTGACGTCATCGTTATCCTCATGCTTTAACTTTCCCACCCCCCCCAGAAGTCAAAGCCAACACGCTAAACTCTAAAAGTTGCAAACCCTAAACCCCTAAAGCCCTAAACCCTAAACTGGGTCCAGAGCCCTGACCAGGCAGGGACTCTTCGACCTCAAGCAGCAGGCAGAGTTTAAGCTGGAGAAGGACTTTTCTGGAGGGGAATACTGTTGATGATAGAAATCCTGCATTACCTTAAGGACCCTAAACTATGGGAATTAGGGTATATTCCTCATTATGGGTAATGCAGGATTCTATCATCAACCGTAGGAGTTTCAGATTCTGAAGGGGATCGGGGTTGAGGGCGGATGGTTGTAAAGTTGTAAGCCCTAAACCCTACGATTATAAGGCTGCGGGCTTTGTGGATATTGAGTGGGCCAGTGTAGGCTTGTGTGCTTGCTGGTCTCTGTCCATGGGCGCGTGGCGCGTGTCGGAGCAGGTTTACTTGAATAAGAGGGCGTCGGTCCACATGCCGATGCTCGGTTGTCTAGAGCTGAGGGGAGGTATGAGTAGGGTTGAGTGACACCCTACGCTTACACAAGCAGTCTAACGACTAAATCAACCCTGCACAGGCCAAGGAAAATTCGGCCCGTACATTCCCAGCCATCTTGCCCCAAAGACAGAGTCATTAAACCCTAAACCCTAGGCCTTAAACCCTAAACCCTAAACCCTTAAAGCTCGTTTTTTCGGGTTTGGGTGCCAAGGCAAAAGGATGCCAGCTTTGGCTTAAGGTCGACCCTTTCTATCAAACAGAGGCAAAGCACGAACTTCAGGATGGATCACATCCGTGGTTGCTTTGGGCACAACTAAAGATCCTCTTCTAGCCTTCCTGTATGGGTCCATGTATCCAAATAGTAGACATTTAGATATATTGGTGTAATTAGTTCCTATTATAGGCACTTTAGGGTCAAAGTATACTCATACGCGGATACATGGACCCTTAGGGTTCTAGCATTCCACCCTAGGATCAGATTTGGGTCAGGGCTTAGGGTTTAAGAGCCAACTCGTCAGGTCTTGGTGGGTCTTCTTATAGTTGTCGCGACGAAAGCAGCCCTAAGGCCCCAAGGTATGAGGCTTCAGACTTTAACCCTAAGGCTCCAAGGACTCATATTTTATGGCTTTTGGGCCCAAAGACCATACTATACAAGGCTTTTGGGCTATTTTGAGCTTTAGGGTAAGGAAAAAACTTCACCCGACGCTTCTCCTGGGGAGGACGGGACGCGTCCGGAACACCTCGTCGTGGAGGTTGGCAAGGCACAGGGCCATCAGCTGAGGAAGGTCAGGGGTTCTTTTTGTGTAGGGATCTAGGGGTTTAGGGGTTCAGTAAATAGTAAAGGTGGTTCAGACAACCCACAAAATGCCTACTTGCACTCAGCACACCCTAAATAAACCCCAGTTGCTGGTTTCTGTACCGGCCGCGCCTCGCAACCTGCACCTTACACGAACCCTGGTGGGAAAGGCTTGCCGGGCCCAAAAGCGACGGATCTTGAGGCTATATGTAGGGGTTCAGGGTTTAGAGTTTAGGACCACGCCAGCGACTCGCCCCGAATTTTAACAAACACCATGGTCACCATGGGCCCCCAGAAATCCTTTTTATGAACCTGTGAAGCCTTATTTAAAACCATAAATCGGTGCAAAACCCTGCCAATGCCAGGTACCTCACAAGGTTGACAGTATCAACCACTACACGGAGCAGGCCCGGAGCTCAACCACAGAGGCCTGAATACCTACTAATGATATCCCCTTGAAGTTCTTAAACGCTCACTAAAACAAGTTCAAGCAGTCTTCTGATTGTGAAGAAAACCAATGGATGTAGTTTGTTTTTTGATCGGGTGGCTTCCTGGTTCTAGGATTCAGGGTTTCCGGGGTTTGTGGGACATCAGTCGTCATGCCGAGGGTTTCAGTAGCTAAAGCTCTATCAGAGCTTGCGGCCGTACTTGCCGAACCGCAAACCAAGAATCCTAGAAGCATGGCTGTAGAAGCCGCAGAAGCTCCTGGAAAGCCCTGGATCGCTCATCTGGAACCCTTCTTGAGGGATCGACAAACCTTAGTAAGTCAGTTCGTAAGCACTTTGAGTGAAGCCATAAAGTTAGCATAAGACATGGTTAGCTAAGCAAGCTATAACCCGATCTACTACGTCCTGTAATCCTTGAAACAAACCCTAAACCCTAAACCCCTAAACCCTAGCCCCTAAACCGTGCCCCAGGTGGCGAAGTTGGAGGCTGACATAACGGAAGAGTTCCATCGCCTCACGAAGGAGTCAGAGAAGGCTGGGCGAAGCCATGAAACCGAGCTCCAGGACTCCAGTACACAGCCGGTACTTGCTTTGGGGGTCTACCCCTAGGCCCCTAAGTAGTTCCTTTTTGTGGGTTATATTTAGAATCCTATAAGGTAATCCCAAAAAGGAACTGCTTAGGGGCCTATGGGTAAAGTCTATGGAGTTTAGGGTTTAGGGTTCAAGGCTTAGGGTTTAGGGTTTAATACTTCGAGCTGTTTATTTGGAGTGTCACCCTAAGGGTCCATGTACCCAAATAGTAGATACTTAGACTTGTTAGTGTAGTTCCTATATAGGTACTTTAGGGTCATACGGATACATGGACCCTTAGGGTTAGGGTACTACAGATATCAGACAAAGGAACCTTAGGAAGGGTAGGCTTTTGGAGTCCAGGTAGGATTTCAGAAATACCCGTGGCCCGAAGAACCTACATAGCTGTTCAAGGAGTTATATAGAAGTCCTAGTGAAGAACCCCAGGCAAGTGTTTTTCGGCCACTTCAGGGCAGCTCAAGGTTTGGGTTTGAGGGGCCTGAAACCGCGAAACAGGTCGGTGAGAGCAACTGCTCGAATGCCTTCGTCACTTTCTCCGACCGGAAGCACGTCGAGATGGCGAAGGACGCCCTTGGTGGATAGAGGGGGCTTAAGGTTTAGGGTTTAGTCTTCGTGGTCAAACCCTAAACGCTAAACCCTCAACAGTTCACACCGTTGGAAGACTAACCTCAGAACAAGCAGCCTGGGCCGTCATCACGCAGGGAAGAAATCGTAAGCGGACACTAAATTGTACTGCTGTACTGCGGGTTTCGGGTTTAGGGAGCGCCTTCGTTCTTCTCGATGTTCGCCGAATTATTTTCGGGCTTCCAACCATGAAGTAACGCCGTATAGCAGCGCCATAAAATTTTCAACAGTCCTATATGCAGACCCATAAATGGACCCTAAACCCTTAACCCCACCCCTAAACTCCAAAATCCCTAAACCCTAAACCCTAAAACCCTAAACCCTAAAAGCTTAAATCCCTCAACCCCTAGGCCCCAAAGCCCTTTCTTCTTGAAGGAGCTCGACTTCTCTCCAGACGAAGATGAGTGGGTCCTGCTCCTATCTTTTTCGTTTACGGTTTAGAGTTTAGGGTTTTAGGGTTTTAGGGTTTAGAGTTAAGGGTTTTAGGGTTTAGGGTTTTAGGGTTTTAGGGTTTAGGGTTTAGGGTTTTTTCTCACAGTTGCGCGGGATCGCTGTTTTCATTAAATTTTGAAGTTTTAGGGCTTGGGCTAAAGGTTTAGTGCTTGAGTGTTTTGGGCTTAGGGGTTCTGGGTTTCAGCGTGGACGTCACGAGCCACCCAAAACCAAGAACCCTAAACCCTGAACCCTTGCCACTGCTCGAGCCAAATTGTTCACCACATGGCACCTGAGCTTTGAGATTGAACCCCTAAACCCTAGACCCCAAACCCTAAACTATAGGAATCCCCCCAACAACTACAGCATCGTGGTTCACAGCACTTTCAAGAGCTTCGAAAGTCGTGGAAACTACTAAAACGGTTTAGGGTTTACTAAATGCTCATCCCTAAAAACTTCGAAAGTCGTGGAAACTGTTCAAACGGTTTAGGGTTTGGGGTTTACTAAATGCTCATCCGTAGTTTCTCAACCGCGGCTGCCAAGGTTGTGACCGAACCCCCTGAGCTAAGCATGGTCAGCCTCCTGGCCTGCGTTTGTTTCTCTGTTGTTTCGGATCTGCAGCAAGGGGTTCAGGGTTTAGGGTTTGGGCTTTAAGGGTCTGGCTAGCGAGCTTCAGCTACCTTTGCCTATGTTCAGTACGGAGTCTTTCACGGCAGTTGTGGTGCCGTTTCGTACCAGTCGAAGAAACAGTCAGCCCCAAAACCCCTGAATCTCTCTACTACTTTGTCCCTCCAGTTGGACGTAGTGCCGCTTCACAGCCGGACGTTTTGACTTTTGGATTCGGGGTTTGATGTTGTAGGGCTGGCGGCTGTTATGTAGCTCACAAACCTATTCCACTTCTTCGGGCCCCGTATGTCGCCTGTCCTGCTTCCTAACGCTAAGGGTCCATGTATCCGTATGAGTATACTTTGACCCTAAAGTACCTACATAGGAACTACATTAAGGTCTAAGTATCTACTACTTGGAAGGTCGGGGCACTTAGTAAGTGGAAATAAGTGGAGGTATAAGTAGCCCAAAAGGGCCTCTCCTGCCAGGGGCGGGGAGTCTGGCTCCACGCCTGGCCCAGTTCGTGATTCTGGAGCAATTGACGAGTGCACCTCGCTGATGCATGCCGCAGCAGCTCCTGTTCGTAAAACATCAGATGCTTCATCCATGATTCGGCGTTCCAATACCATCCAGATACAGGCATCAAAGAATGGAGCACAACATGGGCCGGCTATAGGTTGGCTACATTGGTGCGTAAAAAAGAGTCTGTGAAAGAGACTTGGGTCCTTATCGACTTCAAGAAGAGGTGGACAACGATGAAAAACGCTATGAAGGCGATGAAGCCGATGCCGACGATGCTAAGTTATGATACTTATGAGTCTATAGAATTCCTACGTACTAAGTTCCCCGACTCTCCAAGTACCTAAGGCAACTTACGGTTGCTGATAGAAATCCTGCGTTGCCCATAATAAGGTTTATACAATAATTTCCATAGTTTAGGGTCCTTAAGGCCTCAAGGCAATGCAGGATTTATATCATCAACAGTAGGACTAGCCTCAGAGCTTCCGAGACTTGGCCCCCTCAACCCCTAAGGCCCGAAAACCCCCCAGCTCAGAACCCAAAAGTTTCCCTTAGATGGTCCCTGCATAGTTATACAGCGTCTATAGTCTCCATTGTATTTCCTTTTTTTGGTGTAACCAATTTTAGATTAAGGATCCTAAAAGGTAAGCCCCAAAAAGGAGCTGCAATGGAGACGACAGGTATACGGTATACCTCAAAATCCTTTTCCACTCACCAACGCCCTTGAGTACAACATAGAACCCTTACAATAGCCCATGCTCCAGAACCCGGATTGAACCT
Source organism: Symbiodinium necroappetens (assembly GCA_905231915.1). Classification (NCBI taxonomy): domain Eukaryota; class Dinophyceae; order Suessiales; family Symbiodiniaceae; genus Symbiodinium; species Symbiodinium necroappetens. Next base: position 16,077 of record CAJNJA010095019.1, read on the forward strand.
CGAAAGAAACCCTTGTTAGGACCCTTGCAGGGGCCAAGTTCTAACTACTAAGGCACCTATACCGTCCTATTCCATGCCCATTTACAGAATCCTTACAGTAATAACTAATAACCCTTTAAAGGAAACCCTTTACGCGAAACCTTTAAAGGAGCCCAATTCGTAATGTGGGCAGTTCTCGAAATTAGGGTCCCTCTTTAGGCCACCAAAATAGTACGGCACCCTTCTATAAAAGGACCCTAAAAGGGATCCTAACTTAAGGAACTACCCATATGAAGGAACCTCTGCTAGCTCCTACACCCTAAACCCTAAACCCTTGAAAGGAGCCCAACTACCCTTTTGAAAGACCCTATGCAAGCTCCTTTATCCGAGGATGGGGAGAGCTCCGTACCGACCAGGACTCTGGGCTTCCTTCCGTGGGTTTAGGGGTTAGGGGTTAGGGTTTAGGGTTGAGGGTTTGGAGTTTTAGGGTTTCGGGTTTAGGGTTTTCTAGGCTTCCGGGTTTGCTCCTTCAGGATTTTAGTAAGGTTGGAAGAGCTGTACCGGCTTAGTCAAGTTGTTTGTAGGATTTTCGAATGTTGTTGGTAGGAGGTTTGAGAGGGTTGTGCATGGTTGAGACAGGGTAAGAGAGCCAACTGTCACGAGGAACGCATCCCCCTGACCAGCGCGATCCCTGCGAGAGCTGACTAATTGCAACCATGTGGCAAATGCCAGGAAGGGTCCAACAAGGGATCCCTGTCACAAGGATATTCTTCTAGACATGCACGAAAGCGACAGCTGTCGAACAGATCGTGGACCTGACACAAGGTCAAGAAAGCGATAGTCGTCACCAGGATTGTGGACACGCCCGACGACCAATGAAAGAAGTGATATGATGACGATTATGCCGATGTTGATGATGATGGCGAACATGATGATCACAATGTCGTATTCGTATTCAACTCGAAGTACAGTTCTTATGCCAAACACACACCAAGCAGACCCAAACCCGAACCACGCCGAACCAGGCCCAAATGCCGAACCACACACCTCACGATGAGAGGGTGGGAGGCACCAAAGCAGACCCAAACCCTGAATCACACCACACCGTGGAGGTTGGGTGCAAAAAACCGCGGAGGGGAGGGGCAGGGGCAGGGGCACGGGGGCATCCGAACAGGGATCATGTATCGTATGATGCTACAGAAACAGTGGCAGCTGGTTGTTCCTGCCCATAGGCCCCTAAGTAGTTCCGTTTTATGGCTTATATTTAGAATCCTATCAAGGTAGTCCCAAAAAGGAACTACTTAGGGGCCTATGGGTATTGCCAGGCCTCTGAACCTGAAACCTTCCATGACGTCTTAAGCACCTCAGTCCTCAGTTCAAAACCGATACGAATCCCTATCAGGGTCCATGTAGTTTAGGGTTTAGGGTTTAGGGTATCTGTACGAGTATACTTTGACCCTAAAGTAGCTATAATAGGAACTACATTAAGGTCTAAGTATCTACTATTTGGGCACATGGACCCTTAGGGAAACAAAAGGACATTCAGACTGCCTCGGAGTTGGTCGGTTACGCCGCGGTTTTCGGCCTGCCTCTCCGCAGCAGCCGTTGTTTTGGCAGCGGTTTGGGCATAATGATGTGATGTAGGAATGTAGGAGCTTGAATACTTACCCATGCTGTTCCATAGGGTTTTCCACTACATCTATACTGATTTTTTTGGAGCCGTAGCCGAACTGTTACAGTAAGGCCCTGTACGCTTCAAGTTTTGGCCTTCCGCTGAAGGGCTTCGGGTTTGCTGAGAGGCTCCTAGGAGTGTTATGGGCTTGGCAAGGTTTGGGTCGATGTTTCAACATGCAGTGCTTGGCTCTCCCTTCGATTTACCACGGTCGGCTTGCCCCCGCCCCCTCCACCCCCTCGCCTTCCCTAAACCCTAAACCCCCCAAAGACACAAACAAAAAACAAAAGAACTGAAACCCTCTCAGAGTCATGGGCTTGTGGATTATCTTCTTTGCCGGTAAGATAAGGTTTTGCCTTGAGATTCAATGTAGGATTTAGGGTTTTGTGTTTCCCGGTTCAAACCCGATGGCACTTGACGCAGGTATGCGGCATTCATGCCGATTTGCGGCTCGGACACCAACTTTCCATAGCCAAGAGCGATGTGTTTAGTCAAAGGGTAAACCCTAAACCCTAATTAAACCCTAAACCAACTCGTTAGATTGTCTCCTTTGGACCTTTAAGCCCCGAAACCCTAAAACCCCCTAAACCCGGAGCCTTCAGCGCTTTCCCTCTTCCAGGCCTGGTAGTTCAAGCAGGGCAGGCCTAGGCCCAAGACAGACTCCCCCCCAAGGCTTAGGATTTAGGGGTAGGGTTGAGGGTTTAGGGTTTAGGGGTTTAGGGTTTAGGGGTTTAGGATTTAGGGATTTTGGGCTTCGCGGTTGAAGTGTTGATGGATCAGTAAGTGTGTCGACGAATCCGAGTGTGGCTTGAAGTCATGTTGCCCCGAAAGGCCAGGGAAAGGTGAGACTAAATGATTCAAGCTTGATCTTTCTCTTTCATCTCTTTGCGTGTTTTCATGGAGGGTTGGGGTGTGTGGTTCAGGGTTTACCTAAACCCTCAGCCCTGAATTACTACACCCTAAACCCCAAACCCTATACCCTAAACCCTGTCTCAGAGCCCCAGCGCGAAGAAGTCTTCAGCCCCCTTTCCCTTATGCAGAACCTTAAGGCTCTAAGGACTCATACTCTGAGGCTTTTTGTGCCCAGGGTTTAGGGTTGAGGGCACTTACCCAAAGCCCTAAGGACTCATATTATGAGGCGTGTGGGCCTGAAGACCATACTATATAAGGCCTTTATTTTTGGGCGAGTTTGAGCCTTAGGGTAATGACACGAAATCTCTCTGGAGGCTCGTTTCTTGTGTCCTTTGAAGTGTCTGGGAGATGCAGGTCGGAAACTCAAGGGTTTAGGGTTTAGGGTTTAGGGCGAAAGGAGAGTCTCAGGAACAGGAGTCGGACTTTCAGAAGGCATCCGAAAGCCTTACTCTACGGGCTACGCCCATACGGTTGATGATACAAATTCCTGCATTACCCATAGCAAGGAATATACCATAATTCCCACAATTCAGGATCCTTAAGTTAAGGTCATGCAGGATTTATATCATCAACCGTAGGACCAGCAATCGGCGTTTTGGTTCATATTTGGGACTGTGCATCATGTAGCACTTGGAGCCTCCGGGTCAGGAAGCCTCCATTCGTTCACTTTTCTGAACCCCAGTAGTACCCTTTTGCCTTTTTTGTTTTTCTTTTTTTTTTT
>CAJNJA010095030.1:0-47351 GCA_905231915.1 Symbiodinium necroappetens
GGTCGCTTGAAGGCACTACTACTACTGCTACTACTACTACTACTACTACTAGTACTACTACTACCGCTACCACTACCACTAGCACTACCACTACTACCACTACTACCACTACTACCACTACTACCACTACTACCACTACTACCGCTACTACCACTACTACCACTACAACTACCACTACTACCACTACCACTACCACTACTACTACTACTACTACCACCTCAAACATTTCGCGCGAAAGTGAGGGCGAAAGTCCCGCGAAAGGAAAGCAATAATCCGCAACGAAACCATTTCCAGAAACAGGAATATTGATCAACGCTCACATACATGCATACATACATACATACATACATACATACATACATACCTGCCTACATACCTACCTACATACCTACCTGCATACCTACCTACATAACTACCTACCTACCTACCTACCGACCGACCGACCGACCGACCGACCTACCTACCTACATACATACATACATACCTACATACATACACGCAGATGAAGCTGAACGCATGCGTGTAGGTATCATCGTGTAACCTTACGCTTCCTCAGTACTAGATTGTGACACATAGCATGTGCTTCGGTCCGGGGCTCTTACGAGTTTAGACCCGGACGATGAGGTCCTTGCAAAGGCATTGGCAGCAGCTTCTGCCGGCAGCAGCCTCGAACTTCTCTCGTGATGCTTGCATCGGGTTTCCATGGACCAGGGATTGGTCTTTCTGGACCATAGCTCCCCAACGGAATCCCCCTAAACACTCCCAGTCCGGGATGGGGCCCCGAGGCAGCTCTGGAGTTGCCTCCGCGTAGCCTCGTGCCACTGGCAACATTTTGCCAGATCCCTGGGTGGGGTCTTTGAGTCGATGTGTGGGTCGGAGAGCCTCCTGCGAGGTGTAGCTGGGACTGAGCTGACTGCACCTGTGCCAATGGGGCTACTAAAAAGCCCGTTTGAAAGATGGGTTTACGGTTTAACACTTTCTGCTTTTGGGCAGCATGCACGCCCATTAGTGGATGGGTGAGGACGTGCCTCATCTCGCAACCTGCTGGGAATTCACTCCGCCGCAATTGGCGCGGCTCTACGACATCGGGCTGCCAATGTCAAGTCCGATCTTCATGGCTTTTCTGCAAGAAGTGAGCTTTGAATCTCTTTCGATCACTGTGGATTACTTGGCGGACATGCTGCGGCAAGGCCTGCTTGGCCAATCGTAAGCCCGCAATGTAGGCTGTAACTTTGTGAAGCCTCGCGCGCTGCCCGGGCATCGTCCAGCCCCACCTTTAAACAGCAGGAGCTGTATGATGAGTTTTGCTTCAATGTTTCGTGCTCGCTCATCCACAGACACGCAGGGTCCACTGCAGAGAGGTCGCAGAAAGGTCGCTTCCGCACAGCAAGCATATTCTGGCAGCCGCAGTTCTGGGAAATTTCAGTCTCTTCTGAGGGGTTTGCTGAAAGTTTGATGTGGGGCGGCAGGACCTTGCAGGTGAGCCTTTCTTCGAAAGCAGAGGCTGAGGGACACGAAGAAATTGAGGAAGAGATTCCTCGCCTGGGCCCATGATCCTTATGGGTTGCAGGCATTGCAGGCAGAGAGGACGTCAAGGCAGAGGCATCGTTCCGGCAAGTTGGTTGGAAGGCGTGTGCCGTGCGGTGCACTTAAGTTGTTGTCCAGGCGGAGCCGAGTTGCCTCAAGGCGAGTCCGTAAACGCTTACAAAGGCGGCTTTTGAGGTTTAGTCTGTGCCGCTTTGCAGGCGTCTGATTTCGGCTTCGAAGAGGACGAGTGGCCGGAGGAGGCTGATCTGCAGGACTGCTTGAACCCGCGAACCCGGGCTGCCGAGGTGCCAGTGCTCCCTGTGAGTGCTCCCTGTAAGGAATCGAGCCCGTCCAGTCCATCAACTCCTCGTGGCGAGGCGCACCTTAAAGCTGTTGTCTGACGCCTAAACCCCGAACTCCAAAACTCCGAAACCCGAAACTCCTAAACCTCCAAATCCTCCAAACCCCCTAAGGCCCCACACCCTAAACCCCCCCCAACCCTAAACTCACAAACCCTAAACCCCTAAACCCCTAAACGTAGAGAGTTACCAGCGCTTTCTGCAGGCTGAGCCGCGCCCGGAGGGGGTGAATGGAGATGAGGAGCCTGCAGAAAACAGCCTCCAGGGGTAGAGGGTTTAGGGCTTTAGGGTTTAGGGGTTTATAGGGTTTAGGGTTTAGGGTTTAGGGGTTTGGGGTTTAGGGTTTAGGGGTTTAAGGGTTAGGCTTCTGAGTGGAGCTTTACATCTGAGATGCGCAGGATCACGAGGCACCGCCGACATGCCAGGAGCGACCGGTGAGTATCCGCAGATGTAGAGTTCGGTGTTGAGAGTTTCGGGGTCGAGGCTTTCGAGGTTTGAGGCTTTAAGGTTTTCCGGTTCTGGGACTCATACCCTACACCCTGAAATTTCTACCCTACCTTAAATCCTAAACCGTAGAAGCACTAAATCGGTTCTTGGCCTACAGGTCTCGGAGAGAAGAGTCGTGGAGGCGGAGCCAAAGGCAAGCTCCGTGATTCCGAGATGCTTCTGGGATCCTAAACTGAAAGGGGGTGCAAGAGGGGTATAGGAAAAGCAAATGAAACAAAAAATGCATAGTAAAGATGCACGTGGACAATTCAATACACCAGTCACAAGTCACTACATCTATACACTTTTATTATGCAGCCTAGAGATCCTCTTTTTACAGGATCCTGTAGGAAGCTTGTTCGCAGGCCGTGGTGACCAGCCCATTTGTTGGAGGCGCCAGCGGGAACTCTGAGACCTATGGGTTGGTTCCACAGTCTTATTTTCACCTGCAGGCTATCAGCCCAGTCAAACTGAGGAGGCGGGCGGACATGTGAAGGGGCTGTCAATATATACTACATTACGGCATGTTAGAGGATGTTATAGCAAATTTTGTACCTTGTAGTAAAGAAGTATAGTATGTGTCTTATAGTATATCTTTTGGTATATCCTTTCGTATCTCTTATCGTACATCTTGTAGAATATCTTCTAATTTTAGCATACCTTATTGTATAACTTATAGTATGTTCTACGAGGCCGCCCGAATCGCTGCGGACCTGCGCCTCTTGCAGCTTGAGGCCGCCAGGAGGCACGTCACCGGCACTTCGACTGGGTGCCCCTAAACCCTAAACCCACGTAACCCATATATCTAGCTATGTATACATATATATATATACATACATACATACATACATACATATATACATATATATATATATACATGTACAGATATATGTATACATATATAATATACACATAGAAATATATGTAAATAGATAGACAGTTAGATAGACAGATAGATAGACAGATAGATAGTTAAATAGACTGACAAGTAGATAGATAGACAGATGGACAGGTAGATAGAAAGACAGATAGATAGATAAATAGACAGTTAGTTAGTTAGATAGTTAGATAGTTAGACAGATAGACAGATAGACAGATCGATGGACAGATAGACGGATCGATAGATAGACAGATAGATAGATAAATAGACAGATAGACAGATAGATAGACAGATAGACAGATAGTTAGATAGACAGATAGATAGATAGGCAGACACATAGATAGATAGTTAGATAGATAGATAGATAGATAGATAGATAGACGGATAGATAGACAGATAGATAGATAGCTAGACAGATAGATAGATATATAGAAAGACGGATAGACAGATAGATGATCGACAGCCAAACAGACAGACAGACAGACATATAGATAGATCGACAGATAGATAGACAGACAGTTAGATAGATAGACAGATAGACAGATCGATGGACAGATAGATGGACAGATAGATAGACAGATATTCTTAGACAGATAGATAGACAGATAGATAGATAGATAGATAGGTAGGTACACGGATAGATAGACAGACGGATCGATAGATAGATAAATAGATAGATAGATAGATGGACAGACAGATAGATAGATGGACAGATAGATAGATAGTTAGATAGATAGACAGATAGACAGATGGACGGATAGATAGATAGACAGATAGATAGACAGATAGAGAGATACACAGACAGATAGATAGATAAAGCCTGGAGCATTGCGGAGGTCATTCAGAGGTCGGGCGCGTCCAAACCCTGTTCTTGAATAAGGCCGGGCCCGGGTCCGGATCTTTTCCTCGATCGGGTTTAGGGTTCAGGGTTTCAGGTTTAGGGTTTGGGGTTCAGGGTTTAGGGTTCGGGGTTTAGGGTTTGGGGTTCGGGGTTTGGGGTTCGGGGTTTAGGGTTTAGGGTTCGGGGTTCATGCTTCAGGGTCGAGGGCTTGCAAGAAGCAGCAAGTTTGCCAAATGGGGGCGTGGAGGTTTTCGGGTCTTCGACTCTGCCTGCCCAGGCTTCCGCCTCGGAAAATCGTTTCACGGACGCTCCTTGCTGGCGCAAAAAATGCAGCTGCCAGGTGTGTCCCAGAACTGGGTGTATCCCAGGAAGCCCATTCCTGTGATCGCAGGATGTGGGCCACGTTAGCCACTGGGAGTTTCCAAGAGCCAGGAGCCGATCAGAAATTTCAATAACATCGGGTTCCGATCGTGGAAATCCCCACGAATCTTTATTGTTTGGAAAGTTCGGGTACCCTCCGTAACAGAATTTTCAGATCACGATCTCTTTCAGTTTTGTGGGCGCCATGTCTCCAAGAGACTGCAGCCTTGTTTGGCCACGGGCAGGAGAATGACACCTTTCTTGTGCGACTTGCCATGACTCTTACCGGAAGTGTGTCTGCAACAGCCTGACTTGATTATTTAAAGTCGCCGTGTTCTGCCGAGGGAGAAAGTCTGCATGGGCAGGTGCCGGTCCACAACAGCTCTTTCTTGAGGTGCGGCAGATTGTTATTTTCCTTCAAAACAACTCGTGGAGCCCAACCAATTTGCCGATACGTGATACGTTTGGTTCTTCTCAAGAGCCGAGCGTCTAGCCGTGTGTATGTGTACGTATGCATATGTACACTATGTATAATTTGTAGATGTACATGTGGTCACATCCATACAAGAATTATCATGCCGGGCCGATCAAGACATCTAGCTACCCGGCAGTATGACTATACGGTAATTCTGGTTACTGGTATCTACGCCTCTTTACAGGGACTTGGGATGGCTCACGTCGAAGGCTTTTCGGAGGACCCTGAGTCCGAAGCGCCCTTTATCGAGACACGGGGCCAAGTTTTCAGGTGTTGGGCCTGTGGGAGGGGCCTGGACGGGTTTCTGGAGGAGGCAAAATGCAGCTTCTGTGGTGCCTTGAGCGACTTCCGGCGAGGGGACACGAAGCCGGCACTGTTGCGGATGGTTTTCGCAATTTCGGACCTCGTGTCTGTGCCAGCTGTCCGCCGAATTTGGAGCTTCTTCATGGTCCTCTTCGTCTTGGCCGCGATCAACACCATTTCTGTGCTGGGCGTGTTCTACATCTACCCAGACTTTCTGGGTAGCGCCTCAAGGCTGACAGCCTGCTAGCATGTGCATTCTGCATTCAAGGGAGTAGGTTGGTTTGGGTAGGTGTCGGCTTGATGCATGAGATGATCTGTTGAAGTGACTGCAGGTTTCAGGTTCACACTCACCCTCCCTGATAGCATCTGATGCTTGAAGGGTTGCGGGTCGTTGAGGAGCCACCCTTCTGTGGAACGGGGGTCAGGCTTAGAGAGTCTGTGGCCGCTGCCACGTAGAACTTTGTGTAATCGCCAGGTCCAGGAACCCACCGTCTTGGGGACTGGCAACACCGCTCCTCATATGACCCGTCTTAGAGTTAAAGCATGTCGGAGAGGTTGCGCTGAAGTCCCGCCAGGCTGACCTTCTCCCTTCACTGGCTTTCCTGTATCTGGCTGTGGACAAACACCCTCCTGAACTATGCGCAATCTGTCCTGAGAGATCCTGGCTTCGTAGCCGTGCGGCGCCTGGGCAACATTGGCCCCGGTGCGCTGGAGGGCTACCGATTTTGCAGGGCATGTGGCAAAGGCAAGCCGCCTGGCAGCCATCATTGCAGAATCTGCCGGCAGTGTGTCTATGACATGGATCATCACTGCCCTTTCATTGGCAACTGTGTGGGGAGGGGAAATCGGCGGAGCTTTGTGGTGTTTCTGTTCTGGTCGACGGTCTCCGTATCATATGTCCTGGCTGTCACAGTTACCTATTGTTTGGACCACATGGATGACATCACTCAGAACGTGAATGACATACTCGCAAAGCTCCCGCCGCTGTCAGAACGGACCCTGCCTTTCTACATTACGAGATTAGTGGAGCACTCCTACGCGGGTGTGCATCTACATGCTGCTGCCTGGCTGCAGCGGCATCTGCCAATCTCACCTTTGTCGGAGCGTTTCTTCGGTAGAAGTACCAAGTAACTAAGATGGGATCATAAGTCGCATGAGGCCAGTGTCTTGCTTCTCCTTTGTTGCACTGTCTTCTCCATGACGGGCTCGCTTCTCGCCAAGCAGATTCGACTTCTCCGGTCTGGTGAAACCACCATCAGCAGGCTCCAGGATCGAAAACGAGAATCGGGCCGCCCGGCAAGAAATTCCTGGGTTTTCCGTTGCAAAGGGCCCCCCCGTACCGAAGCCGATAGCAAGCCGTCTCGCTCGAGCCGCTAGAAGTCAGGATCAGGGAGCAGCCCGTGAGCGCAGAGTCAACTCTTCTGAACTGCTCCAAGCTGTTCCCGATCGCACAGCCATGTGAAACAAGCGTTGCGCTTTTTCCGAGGCACCTCAGCCAGCGCGAAGACCAGCAGCTGCGACAAAGTCTTCGGCATCGGTCCATGGTGGACATGGGTCTTACCACAGCTCTACCCACATCGGGCCGTGACAAAGACAGTCTAGCTTCTGTATGGGCACGAAGGCATGGGATCGATCTGGCGAAGAGGCATGGGCGGCACACTGGGCGACGCTGGCGCTCCTTGCAGCTCCGCAATCTGATGCCAAGGCCGGCTCCCTGTCGAAGATGAAGGGCTTCTCACAATTTAGGGGCCGTTCTAAGCGTCCCTGTTGCAAGCGCGAGGTATTTAGAGAACTACCTCTACGAGTCGTAGGCTGTTCTGCGAGATCTAGACAAGATGCCATCGTATTGGTCACAGCCCTTGTGCTGGAACCCGAGGTGCGAACCTCGCAGTGTTGGAGGCAGGGAGGCCAGACGAGAGACGAACAATAGCGCAGGGAGCTGCGCCAGTGAGTCAGTGACGGAGAGGCGAACCATCGAGAAGAGGCGCGATGCGATGCGAAGAACAGCGCTCGAAACTTGAACTGGGCTGGCATGGATGAATCAAGGCGGCTTGCCATGCTTGCTTGCCCGAGGGACTCGGAAGCGCAACCTGCAGCTCGTAGTCTGGCGGCTGGGCTGGCGATTCAGTCGAACTTCGCCGTGACGCATCTATCTGCCGCTTTATCTGCAGCTGGTGTTCGATGCGTTGATCACCCGTTGGCTTTTTCTTGCTGCCTTCAAGCATCGACCGTACTCTTGACAGAGCGGCGCCTGTGGGAAGTTCTTGCACCCGACTTTGACAGCTCAACGTCTCTCCGAATCGGTGGGAAATGCCCGAGCCGAGCTACTTTGCCCGCCCTTGGCTTTGCCGCTTCCCTCCATGGTGGAACTTGGTGCTTCGTAGCATGTGCGGCTCAGATACGCCAGCATGTCACCTGCATGCTAACCTGCCAGATGCCTGAATGCATCCGAGGCCCTGAGAGTTGGTGAGAAGCCTGCACCTAAACCTCAGGGTTTATAGGGTTTAGGATTTAGGGTTCACCAAGATGCATGCTAGTTCCAAAAGAGTCTTGTGAGCATGCTACGGGGCGGCGCTGCCCCAGCATGGTCTTCTACGTCTTGGTGGCCGGATTGCAGGCGTGGAGGGTCTAAAAGGGACGTGTAAAGAACCCATGCCGAGAATACTGCACTCATCGTCTTCCATGCCGGACTACAGGCACGACCTACACCATCTGATTCTGTCGGCGTTTTCGAGCATCTGCCGGGAGGCAGCTGTCTACAAGGTGACTGAGTTTGGGTCCTTGAGGGGGGGGTGGTTGCAGGAGAGGCCAACTTGGCTCCCCTGCCCGGGCAAGAGAAAGAGCAGAAGACCGTCGTTGACGTCCTTGAGGCCCGGCCTGAGGGTTTCCCATGCGCCCCTCGGGAGACTCCAGACCCCAGGTACGTGCCACCAAGTTCTTCCGTGCAGTAGGAGCTGGCGCCGGCCTGGAGGATGGCGCTTTGAGTGCATTTGAGGCGGTCAAGACATGGTGAGAGCTTGTGACGCAGGATGCTCTGCCAATACAAAGAACAAGTGCCCTGTTGCTTCTGGCCGTACCTTCGGCCTTTTTCCCAGCCTTTCGAGTCTTTGAGGCACCCTTGGTCCAAAGCATGATTGCCTGCTGGTACTTCAGGAACTGACCCTGGAGAGTTTACAGACATTCCTTGGAGCAGACTCAGGGTCCCACCCCAAGCAGTCGCTGTACCAGTAGAATCTGCACACACACAGACATGCCAGCTCAGGCTTGTGGAAGGCGAGTTCGGCGGAATTAAGGATTGTGTTCTTTTCCTTTGGCAGGCATGACCTGTGTTGCAGCCCGGGCAGGCATCGAGGCTGTTCGAGTGCTTTATCGACACAGCCGTCGTATAGGCTGTATCCCCAACTGAACGTCCATTCACGTGATGCTGTCTTTGCAAGAGCGTTTGTGGTTTCGGCTCTGGGGACTGAGAAGATGTTTCCTCTATGGGATGTGCGCCAGTGCAATACCACTGCATTCTGAGTAAACAGCTCGTAGATTTTGATGCTGAGCGTTTTGAATGCCTTCTTCGATCAGCGGCTGCCCAGCTGCATGACAGCCAGCTCTCAGATGGCTGATCCACAAAGCTGTGGATGTGTCGTCTCGTCTCAGCCTGAGAGACATTTCAAGAATCGAAGCGGTGGTGTCGTCTCGTCCCAGCCGGCAGTGGCCGATTCAGACCCGCGCTCCTGCAGTACCGCTCCGCATCCTGAAACCGTGCCGGTTGCAGAGACTTGCAACAAGCATGAAGGTGGGATGCGACAGTGTCGGGCAGCAACCAGGGCGGCCAGTTCCGAGGGATGCTGAAGCCGCAGTGAAGATACTGCCGGCAAGGGATACCGGAGAAGCATGCATGTGTCGACAACTCTGCACAGTTGTTCGCCGGTTGCCAGAGTTACAGAGCCTGTAGCATTCGAGGGCACTGTCTATGTGCAGCGCGGAAAGCTCAAAAATCGGCTCCGGACATTTCTTTGGATTGTTGGCGCCAGCGGCTTGAGAGAAGAAGCTGACTCGACGGCCACAGCGTAAAATCAAGGCCTAGCCCTGACCTTCCTAGGCCCCCAAACCCGAAGCCCCCAAACCCTTTCATGTCCTGCGGAGACCGCAAGGTTCCTTCTCTTGCCCTTCTCTCGAGGGCAAGTGCGCCCCTGGCTCGGGCAGCAGTGGCTTCTACACCGCTGGGCACCCAGCTTTGTAGATCCTTGTGGGCCACTTTGAAAAAACCGCTTTCTGGTGCAGAAGTGAAGGTCATTCTCCTGTGCCGCGACCAGGCCATCTTCTCCACAGCCTTCAATATCGAATTCTGAGAGTCTCTGGGAGTCACCGAGGCAGCAGCAGATGCCTTGTACAAGGCAAACCACGGGAGGCTCTTCATCTCAGGCAGAGACGTGTTACAGATTGCTGACGTATTGTATTCAACTTTGCGCCTGCAGAAGCGCTGCGTTGCATCTGCTCTCGTCAGATCTCGCACAGGTCAGGAGTCGCAGAGCAGCAGCGCTGGCAAGGCCTTGTGCGAAAATGTGAGAAGAGGGGAGAAGGATCAACCTCTTCCCGTCCTATGTGTTGGCAGTGTCTGCGAGAAGCAAGGCCGAATCTCGAAGCGCGGGTGCATGCTGCTACTTGACATTTCTGGAGGTAGGGGTCCTGGGGTCGCATCTTCTTGGGCTTTTGAGTTGGTTGTGAGGCTATCGTCTACGACTTCAACTCTGGCGACCCCAGTTCGCCGCCCTGACTCATGCACGCAAGTGGGATTTTGCAGGATGTCAGTATTCTCTAAGGTGATCAGATGCAACCGAATTTGGCGAGGGCGGACTCGGACGAGACGGATGAACACCTCCGGAACATCATACCCAGCACCGCCTACGACGCCACCTCGGCTCGGTGCGAGCATGGCCTCAACCCGGCCTCCGCTGCTCTCAGGAACTGCCTTCGTGTCCGGTCTGCATCGAGCGCATCGATGTTTCCGGCACAGGCACGGGCTGCTTCAGAGCAGAACTCAAGATTTTGTACCGCAGACTCCGGTGCAGGTATGGTCACGCATAGCCACGGCTGGATATCTGACGATGCGCAAAATGGCCGCCCGCCCACCTGTCGGGCCTGCGCGGCCCGAGGCTCAGACCGGTGACGTCACGAGGGACCCCTGGGGTCTTTGTTGAGCATATCCCAGGTCATCGCGACGCGTCCAGCTACTGACCGGCCTGTCGCTTGGGTCGTAGGAGAGCAGACCGTGGCATCTAGGGTTGTTCGATATTCGATAGCAGGGGTAGTCTTGGTGACGATTTTTTTGCTATGATCTGCATCTGTCGCCTTTTGCATGTCCGCATTCTCCGCGATATTCCCACTATGATTGCTACATTGAGCCACCAGCACCGGCACCAGGATCACCAGAGACCATCATCTCTCATGCTGCTGCTCCTCCCCCTCCTCCCCTCCGCCTACCAGTACTACTAGTGCTAGTACTAGTACTTGATACTAGTTAGCAATAGTAGTACTACTGCTACTGCTACTGCTGCTGCTGCTGCTGCTACTACTACTACTACTACTACTATTACAACAACAACAACAACTACTACTACTACTACTACTACTACTACTGCTACTACTACTACCACCACCACCACCACCACCACTACTCCTACTCCTACTCCAACTCCAACTCCTACTCCTACTCCTACTCCGACTGCTACTGCTACTGCTACTGCGACTGCTACTGCTACTGCGACTGCTACGGCTACTTCTACATGTCTATGGCGACACCGGGTAACAAGCCCCTCTTGTTGTTGGTTTCCGGCCAACCGCTCCAAGGCCACCGAAACGCGGGCTATCATGCACCTGCTGCCCCAAGGAGGAGGCATCGAAGAAGCTTTAAGCTTGTCATTTCGGGAGCCTTAGTTACGATGCTTCGGATTGAAGGGTCTAGCATTCCTTCATGCCTTGGTGGTGTCTGCGGACTTTCTTTGAGAGGACCTTTGGGTATGCCTCATCTGTGGCCACCTGGGATGTGGAAGATACCAAGATGCCCATGCGAAGGCTCCATTCGTACTTTGCTTTGCGCCTTCTTTAGATGTGGTCCGGCAAGCTGTCGCTGGTGCAGGATCATGCAACAGACCGGCGTCATCGCTTCTGCCAGATACTCGGAGGCTTTCTCTCCCGTCTCCAACTGCGTTGGAGCTGATGTCAGGCTTCCAGCTGGCCACTGGCCGGATCTGGGACTACGAGTGTGATGTTTTCGTTCACCGCAGGTGCAGACGTGGGACTGGATCGACTGAACAGAGCAAGTCTTAAGCGGGCATCAGTGAGTCGGGTGAACTTTGCGCTGGGTGTGGATTCTCGTGAAGGATGGACTCTGAAATGGACTGGGTTGCTTGTGCGATCACCTTTCTTGGCAGGCTGGTGCAACAAGCCGCGGCTTCCGGTGGACGCTACGAGCCCCCGGCCAAGCTTCGGGTTTGAGTGTTTTTTGAGCGGACAGTTTCTTTCTGGAAAGATCCCCTTTACGGATGCAACGCACACAACATGATCTGGAAAGGCGGAGCTGTCTCCAAAAACCAGAGGGCCTGCAGCTTCTCGAAATTGTCGCATGACTCTGAAGCAACATCTCAGCCACCACTACATGTTTACGATGCAGCACGGCGACGGCGAGAAACACCACCTGCATGCAACTTCAATCTCAGGCGTCCTGCGGCGAAGCTCATGGCATCTTATTGTAGATCCTGCACAGCCCTGCGGCCAAAGCCGCCCTGAAACTCAGAAACTCAAACCCTAGACCCTGGACCAAAAACTGTGTGCGCTAAACGCCATACCGCCTAAAGGGACCTGTATCCCTCGACCCTTCATAGGTTGGCTTTGATCAGGTTGGCGCTGCCAGCTCCAGCCGCCGGAAGCCTGGCAAGACACCGCAGTACGTAACCACGGGTTCAGGTGGAGCTTTGCGTTTCAGAAAATAGAGACGGCTCCTTTAGAGTTGTCGGCATTGGTCGTTGAAGACGGCTGCCCTGAGCTGAATGAATCTTCAAACTTGACATCTTGCACAGTCCCAGCCGCTGTCATCACACATGGCCTAGCTACAGGGCAATTCCGAGATTCACAGATTCCCTGCACCCAGATCAGCGGCGAAGCGGCCTCCTCTGGATCAAAGGCCAAGGCCCAAGCCGCTTTCATGTCCCTACAGCTGAGGGTAAAACACAGGACAGGTTTGTCGTTCCAGCTACAAGTACCATAGCCGCCTTCGTCGTGCTGTGTTCTTGTAGCTGCTGCTAACTTTTGCACACTGGTGTGCATCTGTTGGTTTTGCGCGATGCTTTATGCCCTCCTCAAATCTTCGAAGCCATGTGCCCGACAATTGGCGTTCCTGGGTATGACTTTTTTTCAGTCCCCGCTGATGCTCACCGTCTTCGCCTTGGCCTGGTCTCCTTCTCCAATCCATCCATGTGAGAAAGATGAGTTCTGTGTCTCCTCGTGAGAGTTCCTATAGGAGAGAGAAGCGGATACCACCTGAAACCTTGTCGGTGCTAGCATAGACCAGACAGTGCCCATAAGAGATGGGAACAAAGTTTAAGCCTCTGGTGCCGATAATTTTGCTTTTCATTTTCCTCTGCGTGTGTGCCAAGATGCTTCATGTCACCAGCCACAGGAAAGGAGTTGTGCGGAGAGTCCAGCCACAAATGTAGAATTCCCGGAGTCGCCACTGGATCACGTACCCAGAAAGGCTCGTACCAGCAAGGCCGACGAGCTGAGATCATGAGAACCCCTCGCAAACAAGTTCGCGCGGTTCCATGATGCGCCATGCAGGCTCTGAGTGCAAGAGAGAGCCTGGGCAGGGCCGGGCGGCCGGGGCTGCGTGGAAAGGGTCCCGAATTTATGCAACTTCTCTAGCTGGGACAAATTAAAGAGGCCCAATCGAGGCTTGCGAGTGTTATAGTCTATAAGTTATAGTCACAGTCACAGTGTGATCATTGCGTGACCGCCTTCCCATCCGATGAATCGCCAAGGATGCAGCTTCCACGGATGAGGCCGAGCTGTGACCCACACGCAGACTGCAGTCAGCTCCGATTCTGCTCCCTCCCGCTGCCAGCAGCATCTGCTCTCCATGGAGCTGGATGCGATCCTGGCATCCCAGCTCGACTATCAGTCCCTTCCTCGGTACTCGTAGACTCGTAGAGTGTGCCATGCAAGTGGTGGGCAGGGCTGGAGCCTGAGCACTCTTTGAGGCGGTCGCTCTACGAGGCTCAGCTGACGGAGCTGCACCAACAGCACGGCGAAATCGTGGAAGGGCTCAAAGAAGCCCGAGAGGTGCGCTCCGAGCAGCCTGCCCACTCCTCCAACACCCCATTCTGCACGTTTTCAGCAAGTCTGTTTTTTCCGATGGAGCATCTTGTGGGAGAAAGGCCGAAGAGCTTCGAGCACAGAATTGGCAAGTCAGCGTCCCAGAGGGCCCTCAGAGAATTGCAGCGATCTTTCTGAAGAGCGCTTGTCGAAAGGCGGAGATCGAAGCTGCTGAGAAGCATAAGAAGGCACCGATAGCGTGGCTGCCCGTTGCAGCAGCGGGCCTGATGCAGTTTTTTTGCGTGTTCGGGGACCGCACGCTACAGTGGATAGGCTGTCCGAGCAACTGAATCCTGACTTGCAGAGTTGCAGTGCCTGGAACCGGAACATCTTTATTTTTAGCACTCGCTTCTTTATATCCTGCATCAAGACGTCGTGGCAGGTGCTTGAGAAGCAGCTTGTGACGGCGCAGCGCAACTTGACAGAAGCTCAGGAACAGTTGGGCGGCGTTCTTAGCCAGTCCTGATCGGTTCGAGTGCGACTCTGGAGTTCTGGGAAAGGGGGTGACGATGAGGTTTTGTCAAGGAGCTGAACCAATCCCTGCTGGCAAATCGACGGGACATGGCAAAGCTGGGCCCTGAGTTGCGGAAGGAGCTGTTTTAGTTAAAAGCAAGAACAAGTTCCTTGTGGAAGCCCGAGACTGTTTTGCTTAAAAAAACAGACGCGAGCTTCCGCAAGGAACTGGTCCCTGTTTCTGCTGCACTTTAAGCCTCAGGTAGCTAGTTGAACAACTCCACGAAACGACGACACCGGTACATGTGCGCTGCTTGAGAAAATCTGACTGCGGCGACCTCTGGAGCCTGACGGCCCATCTCCTTGAAGCGGCTCAACACCACCTTGCATTCCCCTTGAAGCAGATAGAGCTCGAGCCTGTTTGTAGGAGTTCGATTGCCGAGTGCTTGTGCCGAGGGGCAAGAAGGGCTATGCGGACGCCTCAGAGATCTATATCATACATTATACGTTACATCTTAATGAAATACTACTATACAACAGTGTATATATATATATAATATACATATGAAATTATATATGATTATATGTAATTATATATAATTATATATAGTTATATATAATTATATATATATATATGTATTTATATGTCTTATATATATATATGTCATAATATGTTATAACATATTATTCAGTGATCTCAGCCGCTGAGAGCCTGGAGCTGACCAGGCAGAGTCTTCTTCCCGGCCGGCCAAGGAAGCGGTTCTGGCCTTGTCTTCTTCGACTCCTTCCAGCTTTAAGAGTGTTGAGGGTTTAGGACTTTAGGACTTTAGGGTTGAGGGTTCAGGACTTTAGGGTTTCGGGTTTAGGACTTGAAGTCAGAGACGTCAGACGGGGGTCGGGGGGGCAGGGGGAGAGAGCAGTCAAGGCGGAAGACCCGCTGCTCCTGCGCCTTCGTGAGCAGGCTCGGTCTGCAGAAATAGGGGGGGTTACCTTATTTTGGGGTTCTTATACTAGGGATCCTACTATTTAGGGTACTAACCTCCATATGCATAAAAGAGTTCACGGTGTTTTCCGCAATGGGAGCCGCAGCTTTCTGCAGGTGGCAAAGCTTCGTGAGCAGGTCTCCGCCGCGACAGATGGCTAGAGAGAAAGGTGTTGAATGCATCTGCAGCAACATCTCAGAGAATCACGGGATGCCGAGTGAGCTTGAGCTTCTAGATGTTGCATTGGCTTACCTTAGCTTGTTGGATCAAGATGCGAGAGGCTTTAAACAGCTGAGGCGACGCACGAGGAGGTTTGGACAGCCTTGACTACACTTCAATCCCACAATCCCCAGGTCATTGACGCTTGTTCTGTCGACGTCCCTGCGCTCCCAGGCAGCAAGGGCAGCAGCGCAGCCTGCTCCAAACCACAGCCACAGAATGCCACGGAGCACTACACACAAATACTTACTGCAATAAGTGGTATACTTTAAGATACCAAAAGATGCACTGAAACTGATTCGGCGTTTCTCCCGAGCTGCAGAGCTGCGCAAGCAGCCATGGACTCTGAGGCTGGGACCACACGCGGTTTCAGGAAGCTGTTGCGCTTTCTCGCTTTTTGGGCCGTAACGAAAAGCCGGGCCTAGGTGACTTCGAGACCTGGATGGCTCCGGGAAGAGGCAATGATGGCAATGGTGGTCCCTCCCTGCCCCTGTCTCTTCCTCTCTCCACGTGATTTGTGAGGATGCGGCCTTGATCGAGGAAGATGCAGAGAGAAATGCAGAGCAGGCGAGCGCGCTGTCACGGACTTGAGTAACTTCTCTCCACAAAGTCCCTACATAGTTGTACTACAATAATCTACAATATTTACGCCACAAGAAACCATCCCCTCCGATGCCTTGGGAAAGGCAGAGAGAAACGCTTCCATGCGATCTCTTCTCAGAAAACGTCCGCTGCCCAGCTGCGGAAAACCCCAAACCCTAAACCCTAAACCCTAAAAAGGATCTCTGGGCCCTGGGCCCAGGCTCAGGAGGCTCTGTGCGAAGGATTACCCGAAGCCCTAAATCCTAACCCCCTTTAGGATTTTAGGGTTCTAGGGTTTACGGTGTTAGGGTTTAGGGTTCTGGGGTTTAGGGTGTTAGGGTTTAGGGTTCTAGGGTTTAGGGTTTAGGGTTTCAGTTCTTGTTACGGGATGTAATTTAAGTTGCCATTACAAGGAAACTTATGATTTGCTCTAGATCCCAAGCCCCTAAACCCTAAAGCCGTTTGGGCGCAGCAGCAGTAGCAGTGGTAGAGCAGTCGTGGTAGCAGTGAGCAGTAGCGCCCTTTCCGAGCTGCTTCGCAATATTAGCAGCAATAGCAAGAGTCTTGGTTCCAAAGAAGGTAGAGCCACCATGACCATGATTGAGGGAGAGCATTGGAGCCCTACTCCATTCACAGAGAATGCCCGTCCTCGGACGCGGCTTTCACATCGCAAATCAGGGTGTGACCCTCATCCATGGTACTTGGAAAGAAGATGTAAGAAGCAGCATGCTCGCAAGCATTGCAACAGCCACATTACCTACGTAATTTGCGAAGTTGACAACTCTGCTTATCAGGCTTGTCAGCAGATGTTCGTAGCCAGGACACACATGACAGTAACTGGCAGAGCAACCATTAACATGCATGTTCGGCATACTGCAGCATGTGCATCAACAGTTGCACCACGAATTTCAGCGTACAGCCGAAGCGTATTCGGCATACTAATCACCAGAACACATGCATACATCCTACCCCCGCATTATTTCACAAGGAACCTGTCGGAATCGTCACGAGCAGCTCTGCTGGTTTTGGCTTTTAGCTGGCATTTCAGTCAGAATGACTTCAATGGGCCTTGAAACATCATAGCAGTCGCAATGACTCCAAATGACCACAGGGTTCAGCCCAGTGACCGCAATATACAAAACTTGAGTAGTCACGGCATCAAATCCTATCGCGAAGCAAGATATCGTCGTGCACGGTGATGATGTTGATGAAGATGAACATGATGATGGTGGCGATATGATGATGCTGGCCTGTGGTGTTCATGGTTGTTGTTGCCGTGTGATCGTGATCATCTCAGTCTTTCTGAAGAGAAGGATGGCTGCCATAGTGAAAGAAGACCCATGAAAATGCAGAATGCCAATTCACAGTACGATGATCAGACTTCGACGAGGCCGGGAAGAGCCGCGCGAAGAACAAGCCGCGGCAGCTCCCGAGGCTTGCGAGTGTGAGCATGGTTTAAACGTCAGTGCAAAGAATCTTGCCCGATGTTACGTTCACAGTCGAGACTTCATTTAGTTGAGGGCTTGGCCAGGCTTGCCTGCACCCAGCCACCCAGCTGAGGCGTTTATGGGTGTCACCAACGCGAAAAGCGTCCCCTCGAGAAGGGCAGTGGCCGACGAGGGCCAACCACCATGGCTGCTCGGCCGAGTCAAAGCCATCCCAGCCTGTGCAAGTTTTTGACTTGGCTATAGGTTCGTTCCACGGCCCCACATCGACAATGCGGTGCGCAAAGCTGCTGCGATTCTGGGGTATAGTGTTGGGGAGGGTGGAGCGGGCGGGGCAGACATGTTCGTGTGTTCGCTTGATGGTGGCTACGGCAGGTTCTCCGCTTGCACGAGGCCAGCTGCTGTTGCCCAAATCTCCATATAGAGAAACCCACAACTTGTGCACTAGGAGATCTTAGACTTCGTCGACTTCATGCAGCATACTCAAGAGGAGGCCGTTCTACAGCCACGATCGTCGGTGAATCAAAGGCTCATGTTTGTAGGTGCATGCCCGGCGAAGATGGGTCCGCCGCCTGATCAGTGGCCAGTATTCCCTGGGGGCATGAGTGTTGGCTAGACTACTACGGTTGATGATATAAATCCTGCATTACCGGTTAATAAGGAATATACCAGAATTCCCATAGTTTAGGGTTCTTAAGGTAATGCAGGATTTACATCATCAACAGTAGAACTTGTCATTCTGATTCTTCCATGGTCCGTAAGGTGCAGACCATCAAGGACACCTGCAAGGCTTTGTGGCCAGGCTGCAAGGCGGGCGTCGACTCGACCAGTGGGTGTTCTTTGTTTGTTTTTTGTTTCTTTTTGGGAGGGGGGGGCCTTGGGGGGAGCCTTGGCATACCTCATCTGTGACGTGTCATAGCCTCAATAACGTCGCCTGAATTTTTCGCAGTCAAAGCAGGAAAGCAGGTCAGCACAAAATTGCACACCGAGTTGAGTATGATCTGCGAGAATAGCGCGAGTAAGACGAAGAACAGCGATAATCACTAGCAATGCCACTGTCATCAGTCATACCACTTCCAGTACGAGTAATATCAAAAAATCAGCGACCATATTGTTAGTCATTGACTTTCTTCTTCGTGCTGCCAGGTTGTGCTGCTTCCATCCGTGTCATTGACAACGTGACATGTCGATCCTGTCATCAAATTGCTGATTCGAGTGACTGTTGTCGGAACAGAATCATAGTTGTGTTGGTGCCTGTAGTTGCAATAAGAGAGTTTTCATGCATTGATGCCAACACCCTGTTGTCATCCTAGTCGTTGTTGTTGTAGTTGTTGTTGTTGTTGGTGGTGGTGGCGGCATATGGCGTCGCTGTCGCTGTGGGTATTGTTGTCGTTGTTTTTTGTTTTTTGACGAGGGGGCAGGAAGACCATGGTTAGATGTCATGTTCCAATACATCCATAAAGGTCCAGAGCTTTTCGGCCCATGGGACTTGTCACGGGAGTTCATGCAAAATCCAGCTAAGCTAGAAATATGGTGAGGATGAAACCGTGGTGAAATAGACCTTAAAGGTGGTAGCGGGCCTTTGCAGCGTATTTGTTTATGTATGTGTGTGTGTGTGCGGATATATACAAATATAAATATAGATATGAATATAAATATAAATATATATATATATAAATATAATATAATATAATGCACAATACAGCATAATATGAAATAAGTAATTACTATATTCTTACATAGTGTTATATATTGTTCTACAAAACTAGACTATATTAGTATATAAATATGTTAATATATAGGCAGATTTGTATATGGACATATTCGTATACATGTGTGTGTATATAAATTCATGTATATATAGAAGCTTGTCAAATTATAAACCTATCAATATACAGATATGATAACATCTCAACACAATATATACGAATAAATTAATATTCTTTTTTATGTGAATATATTAATATGTTGGTTCTTATTTTATATGTATACATACATGCATGCATGCATGCATGCATGCATGCATGCATGCATACATACATACATCCATGCATGTGTGTGTGCGTGCGTGCGTGCATGCATGCATGCATGCATGCATGCATATATATATATATGTACGTATGCATCTATATATATATATATGTATTATTTATTTATGCATTTGTGTGTGTATCTTTATCTATCTATCTATCTATCTGTCTGTCTGTCTGTCTGTCTATCTATCTATCTATCTATCTTCAGCAAGCATACATTGACAGGTCTCGGTTTTTGGATCCTTCTTCACCGGCCTCTCCCTGCCCAATGGAGATGTGGATGTCGCAGTCACCGATGTCGCGTGCAAGTGCACCTGCCTGTAAAGGGCTGGGACGACTGGGGGCTTGGGTCAGGGTTCAGGTTCGATTATTTTGTGTGACAACCTGACGCTGCCTTTTGGACTGCAAGCTTGTAGCTGCAAGCCTTCAACTTTGCAAGCCCTCCCGGACACGACAGACGGTCACTGTCATCCTTACCAGAGTAGGCGACAGTGTAGCATAGACGTCAGCCTCTAAGCGTATCTTTCAACCAGGCCTTTCCGCTCGTAGACTTGGAGCCATAACACTGGGCCATGACCAGTGCCAGCTGCCGAACCTCAGTGTGAGGCCGCTCGGGATCTGCTGGTTCATAGTTCCGCAGCCAGTGCAAAAGCGCAGGTCGCCTTGACTTTGAAGAGGGCAGCAAGACTTTGATGGCAGGCTGATGCGGGCTGTTGGTGACCGGAATACCGGCACCTGAGGTTACACAATTAGAGACTTAGAGAGCCCACGGATGCGGTAAGAAAGCCTGTACGATAACGGATAACCCTGAAGTACTGCGTGGTCCAGGTGACGGGGTGTTCCACAATGAGTACATCATACTCGTCGTGGTAGGCCGGATCCCATGCGCATCTGGTCCCTGTAGTGTTTGGTATTGTTTGATCGTGTGAGCTTGGAGGCATCATCCTCTTCGGCCTGTGCACCGGGCTTTGTGCCTTCACCTGGAGGTCCCGACGTTGTGACGTGTAGGATATTGACTTTGAGAACGTTTTCAACCCTGACAGGAATCGCCAGGACCTCTGGCTCCTAATAGCGGCCCATGCCTCTGTCGCACATCCAAAGATCAGAGCTTCGGATTGGGTTTAGCCGACCTGAGATCCCGCTCCACCTGGATCCTGCGCACAAGAACCCCATCGAAGAGGTGCGGCTTGCGGGGAGTCAGAGAGATACTATGCAGCCCCTTTCCGATTCGCTTCTTCGGCAATCCAAGCCTAGGACACCTCACCAGACTATTGCAGGGCAGAGTGGCGACAAGATACAACACCTGCATGCTTAGAGTGCGACTAGCTTGGAGTGCCATCATCCACAGTTTTTCAAAGCGTTGCTGACGAGCAGACATCATCGTTGTCGCAACACGCGAGATGTAGGGATGTTCCAACTTATGGTCTCATTTACCTGCAGGTCTGATGCCAAAGCACAATTGTCATCATAGCTACCCTAAACCTGAACCTTCCAGCTACCCGAAACCCCAAACCGGAAGCCCGAAGCCCAAAACCCTAAACTTAAGCCCTGCTCCAAAAGCCCAAACCTTCTTCTATACAAGACCAAGAGGTCGAGCTAGCCGTTCCTGGACCTCTGAAGCCAGGCCACTGAGCAGGACCGGATCATCTTTGAGCGAGTTGGATGCCCAGGAATCGGGTCCTTTTGCTTTGAAGATTTCGCGTTCGGAGCCTAGGGTCTTGGATACCTTCTCTGCGGGGATACAAAAGACTGTAGCTGTATGGGGAGATGTTCGAGAGAGATGCTCCGAAGCTCTGCTTTGTTTTTCGACGTCTCGACATTTGCACGCATCACCGTCTGCTCAGATCTAGCCAACTGTCTTGGTTTGAACAGGTAGCTTGAAAGGTTGTGTGACATGTACCGTAGCCAAGTACAGAAACTGATCCTTATCAGGCTCATGAGCACAGTCTTAGCCGGAGCTCCCAAGACTAAGAAGAATCCCTGCGTGACTGGTGAATTATCTTAAGGGGTTCCAGGTTTCGGTTTGTGGGCATTCTGGTATTCTGGTTTGCTCTGGTCTCCTGGGCGTGCGTTAAACCCTAAACCCTAGACCGGGTTGCTGTTCATCATGGGCCACGACGAAACAGGTATCGGGGATCCCGAATTCTGCAGAGCAGCGCAACTAGCTACGTAGCTGCCACATACATTCCTGCACAACCTAAATGATTAGGGCATGTGACACTTAAAACAATATGAAAGTGTAAGCTGCCGGGTTTCTGGGATTTGCCTCGGATTTTGGCACGCTGGGCAAGTCTGCCTCGCAACGTGTGCAGCTCTGTGACTCTTTTGGGGCTAGGGCTGATGGGGAGACGAACCCACAGACAGCCTCGAGCTTCCCTTGACCCAAACCAGCTGAAGGCCGAGAAGAAGAGGCGTGAGAGAGAAGAGCGGGAAGAAGCTCTTCGAGAAGCAGCAGACCCGGACAAAGGCAGTGCCTTCTGCTTTGATGCGATTTTAATGTCAGTTGAGCTTCGTACCTAGAGACCTGTCAGGTTCCGACGAATCTCCGCCTTCAGCGCCGGCGCACGACTTGGAGGTCGTCAACCGTTGAGGCTGCGGCTGAAGCTCGGAATGGCGAGGGTTCGACTGCCAGGATCCCCGCAGCCACAGTCGCAATCGCGCCGGCAGCAAAGGACGTAGTGGACGTAACGGTAGCAAAGGAAGCACCGCTGCCACCGACAGCAGCACAAGTCAGGCAGGGTTGACTGCTCGCAAGAGTTTATGGAGTCACCATCATTGACCAAGCAGCTGCACTTCCAAAGTGTGTGAGGCCTTTGTGAAGCACAAAGGCCGGAAATCCAGCCGAGGTGCATGGAGATTCACATTTGCTTGCAAGGGCGTGCTCTGCTCTTGTCGCTCATTTGGCAGCCTCGGAACCCGGAGTCCATCGGCATGACCACGAAGGACGAGACTTGTCAAATTTTGTTCCAGAAATTCACGAGGCCAAGTGGCACCGAGTCCAGAAGCCGCAAAGCACAGCTGCACAATGAGACACTCTGGCCCCAACGCTTCTTTACATGGAGCCACAATGCTTCCCAGTCCTACTCACCCTAAACCCTAAACCCTAAGCCCTAAATCCCACAAAACCCTGAACCCTAAGTCCTAAACCCTGGCAGGAGACTCGGGATCTCGGAGCATTTCCGTACCCGCCGGTGCCAGGAGCTAAGCGGTGAGATTCCGCTCAGCAGCCCTCCTCCCACGAACGCGACGGTACCATTGCAAGTAGAACTCTTACAGAACCGGCACCCTAAACCCACAACCATTCTGGATGTTGCCCAGGAATTCAGGTCCTCAAAAAAAAAACATTGTACTCATTCCTCAAGCCCCTGGGTACGACGAGTGCAGACTACTTCTACTCCTGGAGGCTGTGAGTGATTCAAAGCTGCGAAGCACTTCCGAGCCTTCCGGAAGCTAAGGCTCGGAAGATGGCGCGCGTGTCTCCATTAACCATAGGCGCGGCTTTGCCCGATAAACGTTGCTCCAGAGTTTGAGACGACATCTGGTGGTACCACGAGGGGATGCGGAGGATCCATTGAACCTGAGCGATGCCTCCCAGGCGGGATGCTAAGATCCCTATGATCTCCAAAGTGCCTCCATATGGTGTAGTAAGCAAGCCATTTGCGTCACGGCCTGTGGGATGGTACATAGTGATGGACCACCTTTGCAGATAGCAGCTCTTGCTGACAACCAGCGGAAGCATGCAGAAAGAGGTCAGAGACTTGGCACGCTTTGAGCCGGGCTTTGTGGTAAGGGTCTTGTGTTGCACTGCGACATTTGCTCAAAGGTCGCCGGCACAGCATCTCCACCACGACTGGTGCCGATTGCCACGCCTCCTGTTTGTTTTCGTGAGGGCTTTTCAGTCAAATATGATCGATTATATCCTGATAGTCTCAATATGACCTATAGAATAGCATACTACACGCTGTCCCATAAAACCCGATTCTGTTTCAGGTTAAAATCGTGATGCTGTCGCTTTGATTGGAGCAATCCTCGCGCCAGTGATGCGCCAGCAGCTGCACGACCACCTCCAAAGTCCCACAGGCACGACAATGGGTAGCTTGAAGATGCTATATATATATATGTATTATATACATATACATGTTAATATACATATATATATATATAATAATGATAATAATAATAATGATAATAATGATAATAATAATAATAATACTATAGGGGTATTGTATTGTTGCTTGTAGGATCTTGTAGGATACTATAAAGGTTACTACGAGGGTACTGTGCGCTTACTTTTCGATTGCCATACGGTTACTAAAGGGGGGACGATCAGGGCGTGTACTGATCGGTGCCGACATCTTTAATCCGGTCGATTATCCCCCGTGTCGTCTCCTCTTGAGGTTCGGTTGCTTGAAACTTGCGCAGGTGGGTCACTGCCACTCAGGGCATGTGCCTCAGAGTGGGCTTGATGCTGAAACTCAGAGACCCCAAACCCTAAGCCCTAAACCCTAAAATCCTAAACCCTAAACCCTTAAAGCTTATGTCGCTGGAGTGCGAAGCGTATTGCACATCTAGACATCAGCCGACTCTTTGTTTGCAAGGGCTATCACCGTCCTCCTCCGCCCAGCGGGGTGCAAGACTCAGAACACTCAGAAGTCTCATGGAATGCTCTTGGGCTACCGTTGCCTTTTCATGATGGTTTCGACATGTTGCGACCAGAACACCATCACCAGCCCCATTTGTGTGAGGCTTGGAAGGGTACCTTGATGGAGCGCACTCACCAGCGCACCAACAAGTGCTCCGGTCTTTTCGATGCCCTCACATGCGTCGTCGGACTCTTCGGGCTTTGCACGTAGAGGTACGACCTCCGATTCCTCGGGGACAACGAACTGATTGGAAGTACCCAAGGCAGGAACCCCCCCAATGATTCGCCGCACGGGGCGTTTCCTTTCGGACTTTGCAGGTCCCGACGGCTTCGCTGCCATCTCTGGAACTTTTGACCCGTCCAGCAAGCGTGTGACGTGGGTGCGGCTCTCAGACCTCATCCGCATGAGTCCTGAGATCAGAGACCCAAAGCTCAAACGCCACGCAGCATGGAATTCGGAAAAGCTCTCAGTAGCCAAACCCTCGGATCCCATTCTGTGTCAGCCTGTAAGCCATGTTCAGCGACACTGCTCCAGCGAGGTGGAGAGGCATCCGTGGGGCACCGTGGAGGTAACCGCTGCGACGCCAAAAGCCGAAAGCCTACCCACTATTATCAGCATGATTAGTAATTAGTAGTGTTGGTGTTATTCGTGTTATTAGTATGAGTAGTAAAGCAGCTAAGTATTCTTGAGTATTCGTAGAATTATTAGCAATATCAGTATTATCAGTACTATTCTGGTTATTGTTCTTATTAGCAAGTTTGTCTTGGGAGTTTAGGTCTCGCTCGGCCAGATGTTCGGGGCCGCCTCGACTCGCTGCCCTTTACACGACTGTGTGGCCGGTTTCATCGTTTCTTGTTGCTCACATCTAGGGTTTGGGGTTTAGGGTTTGGGTTTATGGTTGAGGGTTTCTCATTGGGCCACCTGTTTGATTTGGCTTGTCTTGTAAGGCTTCTTCTGTCGTTTGTCCGCCACTCTCCGCAGGCTACTGGACATGTCTTCTACAGTCATCACGTCGCGCAGATCACAGGCATGGAAGCTTGACACTTCTTTCTCAGAAGCTCCTTACACCTCACATGCCTCAGGTTCGTTTACAGCCTCCGATGGCGGCAAAGGCAAGCTGCAACTCAGCCGCCACCCAAGTCTTGCAACACCTATCTTTGACTTTTCTGGTCGGCGATGTCGTCTAGGCCCCGACAGCTCCTGAAGTTTTGTAGACATGGGATGCACACAAGCGGCATCCACAAAAGTCTTTGATCTGGAAATGTCTCGGTCGCCGCCTGATTTGCAAAGCAGCAGGCTGTGTGTTGGGGTTTGCGGCTTCCGGTCCTCTCCCCGGAGCCGGGCTTGCGGCAAAAACCACACAAGAGACCAGACGGCCAAGGTACAGTATGTCAGCTTTCAGTGGAAGGCAGTGCAGCGCAGCATTGTACAGTTTGAGTGGACGCTGCAGCATGCGCATCATCTCTCCGCAGCTGTGCAGACCCGCTTTTCTGGGTGAGGCTGCAGAACTTGGTGCCTTCATGGTTACCTGTCGTAACATTGCTTGCAGAGAACACCTTTGCGATGTCTGGGCCGGGGTCAAGATTGTGAAGACATAGCATCTGCTTCGATTGGAGTGACAGGCTAGGACTTCATCAGAAGGACTCGAAAGAACCCGCTGCGACACAAAATCCCACGAGCATGAAGCGAGAATCGTCATGTTGCATAATCGAACCTGCCTAGAGTTCTCGGTCCAATCTTGACCCAGGACCGCTTAGCCTGACAAGATCTTGTCCGGCAATGGTGCAGAGACCGTTTGTTTAATCCAAATTTCGAATCTGCACTTTCAGAGTAGCCTTTGCCAAGCAGGGGCTTGTGCACCCGGTGGTATTCAACAAGCGAACGGAAAATTTCATTTGCATTATTTTTCGTAGCTTCCGATTCATGTGCCGACGAACGATAGACAGACTGTGCTAATCTGGAATCGAGCATGCTGTTTTGAGTGCCGTCCATGTAGGACAGGTACTGCGATGAAGATGCTGGCGGACTGTGTTGCTGAGTTTGGCCGGATCAGCGTGTCGAAGTCTAGGGAGCGAAGGCACTTGCACATGCATCGACCGTGAGGATCAGCTACTCTCCAAGGGAGAGATTAGCTGGTTGGAAATCATCGAGACAGCGAAGGCGAACTCTCCGCTGTCGTCAGCCCAGACCATGGATCAATGGCACACTTGGCAGGTGCCGGTGATCAAGGTTCGGTCGCAGTCATGTGGCCTTCGTGCCGATGTGGTCTTCAGTCAGGCAGCCGGGAGAAATAGAGACCCAAAACCCTAAACCCTAAACCCTAAGCTCTTGCTTTGCGTGT
Source organism: Symbiodinium necroappetens (assembly GCA_905231915.1). Classification (NCBI taxonomy): domain Eukaryota; class Dinophyceae; order Suessiales; family Symbiodiniaceae; genus Symbiodinium; species Symbiodinium necroappetens. The sequence continues at coordinate 26,292 of CAJNJA010095030.1, forward strand.
GAAAAAACCACTGCCCCTTGTTGCAGCCGGATGGCATGGACTCCTCCAAGTTCATCCGCTCCAAGCTGAAGGAGTGCTACCAGCTGCTTCTATGTTTCGACGGCACGAGTTGCTTCTCGGACCATCAGCATGCATCCGAAGGAGTATCCGCAGATGAAGCCATTGCTTCTATTCCTGAAGTACTTCCTTCTCCAGCGAGGGCTCCACGAGACATACACAGGCCACATTTTTCCAGAGTCAGACAGAGCATGCAGATCCTAAAGCACGGACCTCAGCAGGTGGTATGGGCTCCTACCTCCTCTGCAACGTGGTTCTTCATTTCCTCCAGAGGCATCCGTCATCCCGGAGTGCCCGCCAGTGAGCCGGCTCAGAAAGATGGAGGTTCTTCTGGATCCATGCAAAACCCTAAGCCCCTTAAAGGAACCCTTAAAGGGAACCCTTAAAGGGAACCCAATTTCGGTGTGGGGTTGTTAGAATTTAAAGTCAGCTATTACTCCCGCCCGCTCCTCGTCCGTCCTCGCCCGCTGACACTACCTTCAGAGACTGCCTGGAGTGCCCACCCCTAGAGACTATCGATGACTACCGTGAGACTCCCTGGACTGCCGAACCCGGGGACTCCAGGACCTTAACGCCAGTCGGTGGTGTGCCCCAATGGATCCTCGACTGACCTGAATCGGACACTCGTGTTTTGTTACGTGTATGCGGACCCCACGTCCGTATCGCCAGTCAGTGGTGTGACCCAATGGGTCGTCGAATGACCTGAATCGAGCACTTGTATTTTGTTACGTGACCGGGGACCCTAGCGCCAGTCAGTGGTGTGGCCCCCAATGCATTATCTGTAGGGTGGGGATGTTCGAGGCAAAATGTTAGAACTCTATATGCCTTCGCAAGAGGAGTATGCTGTGACAGGGATCCCGCAGAGCCAGAGCTATCCCATGCGACATCATGCATTTCTTGGTGCGCCTGTTGCGACTGCTGGTGCCCAGGTATGCCGGAACTTCGTTGGGACACCTGCTCTTCGACTTCCTGAAGTGACATGTCGTGAGCAGAATGCTATGCGCCGGCATCTTCCCTCCTAGCCAGACTACATCGCAGTACAAAAGTATCTTCGGGGCTTTGGCGCCTTTGCTGCTGGTGCCGATGTGTCTCTGCACGTCAAGAAGAAGATGAGGATGACGATGACGATGGTGATGATACTGGCCATGATGATGTCGCCGTCTGCTGCCGCCCACGAAGATGTGTTCCGTCATTGTTGCCGGCACCTCTTTCCTGCCCTTTTGTGGAGTTATGCGGAGAGAGCACGCAACCGGACAGGAAAGTACAGTATGATGCTATGTGATTCAAACTGCTTGCTTGCTTGCTTGCTTGCTTGCTTGCTTGCTTGCTTGCCTTCGGCTCGTTTGCCAAATTCGCATGCCCAACAGCTGAGTCGTGGCAGTGTTGGCTATTTCCACATTCTTCTAGCGTTCTTGTGGCTGCCTGGTTTTGGCATGGAAGTTGCTGCGAGGTACTATGGGCAGGAGTTCAACTACAAGGATCAGGCGCTCAACTCATCATGCAGAGTTCGACAAGCTACTCTTTGACCGTTCCTATACACCCAGCACACTTGAATCATGTTTTTCTTTGGCAGGGCATCTCGGTTCTCGATGGCGGATCGACCTTCGCGAAGGCAGGGGTGCTAGAAGCTCCATCAAGTTGCAGTGCTCCACCTGAGCGTTTTTTTTGTTTACTTGCAGCCGTGTCCCAGGCTGGCCGTTTCCCCGAGAGGAAGCAGCGAGGCCGTGCGCGGTTTCGAAACTCTTCCCATGCAAAAAAGATCCTGCCGGTGATTCGGAGATTCGGAGGCCCGCACGACAGTTGGGGACCAAAAGTGCAACTGTGCCTGGAGTCCCCTCTGGCTCCGGACATGGACTTGGGCCGCAATCTCAATGCTTCCGAGCATTTTTTTTGAGTGAGATTTCTGCTGTTTCTGTGGCTCTGTCGGCTCTGGCGAGGTGGGGCTTGCTTTCGCATGCCCGTCCTGCGGAATCTCTTCCATCATGGGCTGACGCCTCAAGCGTTGGCAATTTCCCAGCCCTTCATCTGGCTTGCCTCACAGCCATCGGGACAGATCTGTCAGGTTTCACTGTATTTGCCACCTCTTCGTGTCTCGTTCGCCACCGGAGGCCCTAGTCCTGCAAAACACTTCGCTACTCCTCCAGGGCCGGAGCATGTCAGACCCATCCTTCGGCAGGTGTCGATGCTCTGCCCCTTGCTGATAGACCCAGCGTCTTCCGTGGCGCGCTTCTGTTCTTGAGTCTTCCTCGCTTGCCGTGGGCGCAGCGCCAGGCATCCGGTCATCACGGACCGGTTCAAGCTAATGTCCGAGCAGCCGGTGTGGACCCCAGCGCTCAGAGCATGACCCATGACCAAACGGCGGAAAGCAGGCAGCCCTTCCGGGAATGAAGCGGAAGGTCTCCCAGGCCTGACTTTAACCTTCGAAAAGTGAGGGCTTCATGTGGGGGAATGAGTCACTGGAGGCAGAGATCCTGGTGGAAACGACCACCGCCCCGAAGAAGGTGCGCCCATCGTCGCAGGACGCACGAAGAAAACCGGGGCGTCTCAAGGCAATCGGTGTTCCTTGCTTCAAGCCCTTCACATGCATGAGCCAGGCTGCGAAGCCGACAAGTTTAGCAGCGATGAATGACGAGGCTGGGCTTACAACTTAAGCCCCAAAGCACCTTAGAATTCAACGCCGAAGTCTTGCAGCTGCTTTGGGAGATGTCTCGCAGGCCGAAAAACTGGTGGAGTCCACGACGGCCCCGAAGAAGGTGCTTGCAACATCTGGGCAAGGTAAGAATTGCAGTAGATTCAAGAAGGCAGCCATGATGGAACATGCGAACTCATGGACAATGGCAATGGTAACAAAAGCTTTCAACACCATCAACACTCGCCACAGCACAACATGAGATGCAACGACAAAGAACAACTTCGTCGGTAAGTACAGCAGATCGAACTTGCTAGTCGCTAGCTGCTTGGCGCTCTTGTTGAGGCTCTCTTGTGCTGTTCAACACAGCAGGAGCAGGTGGGGCAGGAGGACTGAGGAGGAGCAGGAGGAGGAGTAGGAGCAGGGACAGGAGCATGAGCAGCAGGAGAGGCAGTATAGCAGCTATGGAGGAGGAGGCATCCCTACACCCCTAAACTCCTCAACTCCTAACCGCTTCCTCTTGTCAGGCTGCGAAGCCGAGCTCGGAAGCCTTCAATGGCCGGGCCAAGGCAGGGCAAAACGGAAGAACAAGGGAATTTTGGTGTTTCACGGTTTAGGGTTTAGGGTTAGGCTTGGGGTTTTATGGTTTGGGATTGGGGTAAAAGTTGAAGATCTTAGTCATGATGATGAATGGTTTTTCTATGTTGGTTGATCTTGATTCGATGAAGAAGAAGATGATGATCATCATTTCACCTATCCTTAAGGTGCAGTAGAACTGGGAAAGGATGCGTCGCGCCATGGCAACACAAAGACTAGAGGAGCCTCATCAAAAGACTAAAACATCAAGGCAACAGCCGCTCCACACCTTAAACCCTAAACCCCTAAACCCTAAACCCTGAACCCCTAAAGCCCCAAACCCCTAAACCCTAAACCCTAAAACTGTTCAGGGCCAAGCAGCCTCAGCCAGCCACCGCTACCCTGGAGTCACGCTTGCAGGAGACTCGAAAGAAGCGACAGCGAAGCGTGACTTTGCAAAATTCGCTGGGATCTCAGTCGGCGTCTGATGCGATGAGCGATTTGCCGTTCTTGTTCTCTCTTTGACGTATCTTGTTAATTTTGTCATAAAGGCGAGGATGCGGTAGGCTGCAGTAGAAAGCAACCACCAGACACAGCAAAAACGCTGCCAGTGTTGCTGTGAACGGGAAGGAAATGGTGATCGTGGCAACAAGTCAAACTTGGAACTGTCATGGCAATCGTTATCGAACCTATTGGAAGTTCGCAGGAAATCCGCGAGCAACCAAACACCCACCTGTTAGTGCAGAGTAGCATGCATACAGGAAGATCGTTGTAGTAGTGCAGTAGTGGGAATGCACAACTACTGGCCATTGCAAGAAGAGTAGTCTTGCCCCATGGGCTACAAGTGACAGCATGGAGGGTGCAACTGCGATCTGTACGAACGAGAGGAACACTAGCAATAGTAATCGCAAGCATAGTGGTGAGACTGGCCATGCAAAGGAGCCGGCAGTGGTAGGCATGATCGGACAAAAGGCTCCACGTGAAAACAATGACTGTGAATAGTGGTGAGAATGATCATGACAATCTTTGCACTCGTGGTGAAGCTGATGATGGCAGTCGCGATCATGATGATCATGGCAACGATGATGATGCTGGTGATGCTGATGATGATGACTACGGCGAGGATTCTGGTGATTGTGGTCCGCCTCATGGTGAATGGTAGTCCTACGTAGTGTTTTTGTTGCATTACTGACATAACTGTTTCAGTTATTAGCTTGATTTGCGAGCACTTGACATCCGGTACGAACCGAGGCCTGCCAAGGTGTCGGACTCAGCTCGTGACGTGCCCAGGTGTCACTCAAGCGAGCGGACCGTAAGGGCTACTACAAGGCTATGGGGGGTTGCTCAAGATCTCTATTTGAAGTTCCCGCTTAGGGATAGGCCTCAGTTACTGATATCTGTGTTTCGGTTCCTGGGGTGATTGAGGCCCCAATCCTACACATCTCGGCCCCCTTTCCTAGTAGGTGCCATGATCACGAGCCACAGCCGCCATATTACAGCTGAGGCTCTCAGGGTAAATTAGGGTCGCTATTGATCGACGAGTTAATTTCCCCCTGTGTCAGCGAAGTTACGCCTGGCCGCCTGGTGGTGCGGAATTTCAGTGTGAGCAGGTAAAATCAGGTAAACTTATGTGCTCGTCCGGCAAGAGCCACACCTAATTGATGCGGAAGCATGGCTGTCCGCGTTGCGGCCAGTGTTGTCCCGACTGCAGTCAGGCCGACAGCAAACGATGGCATGCTGATGTGGAGGAGTGGGACCAGTCCGACTGATGGAAAATGGACCCCCTTCGGAGCCTTTTGCATTCGGGTTTCGCAGCGCCCCAGGCTTGCAAAAAGGCACGGATCAAAGCCAGGGATTTAAAAGCAGAGGGGCATCTGTCGACAACAGTGCAGTGATTGACTGACGCCTTGGTCAAGATGCAGTGACTAGGGTGCATGATCTTGAAAGCGCAAGTCAAGTTTCTGTGAAGTGCCACTGCCGGTGAACTTCCGATGTGCTGCTGTGCTGGGAGCAATCCAGCAGTTTCTGGCTCCAGCCAGTGAGATCATGGGCACAGGTGTACGCTCCTTCTCATCTCATGTTGTCCATTCCTGCAAGGGGCAAAACTGGAAGGCCTGGTACAGTAAGTCTGCAGCGTAAGTTGTGCCACATGGCGCCATGCACTTCAAAGCCACCTTCCAGTGCGCACCTCGTTCATGCTTTTAAGATCGCCGGCTATGAATGGTCACACATGTAGGGTTCCTTGACGAGCAACCTCATAGTCTCATAGTCTATGGTCTCTAAAACCCTAAACCCGGCAGCCTAGGCCCCAAACCCTAAACCCCATAGTCTATAGTGCGCGAAGGCAAGCCTGAGCTCTGCAAGCTTTCAGGTGACTATCGAGGGTGGGGAAATGACTGCCCCGATAATGGAAACTTCCACAGGTCCACTGGACTTCGGAACCCATCATCCCCCTCCTTAGGCGAGGAACTGCTAGCAGTTTCCCCAGAGAGCGCGAGCAGACATTGCAATGTTGGCGCAAAAAGGGCGGAGATCTGTTGAGACAAGGTGGTACCATGACAGAAGGTTATGTATGCATGGGGAGACTGTGGGACTGAGCAGGAATGCAGTGTCAGGGTGTTAGGGCAGTGTCTGGCTGCAGCTCCATTCAGCCTTCCTGGAAGGCCAAGAAGGCCGTGCAGGAGCAAGGGTCCAAAGTCAAGCAGATCAAGAACCCGTTGAGGCCACATACCAAGAGGAAGGCGGTACTTGGCGTGAGAGCTTACTTAAGGGCCCTACTTACTAAGTCTCCCGAGCATCCAAGTACCAGGCTGCAAACTTTGCAGTTGCAACAGAGGGAAGACCGAAACTGGGTCATCAGATCTGGAACGCTGCAGGCAAAAGCATTGTTCGTAGACCCGAGACCCTCGAATCTTAAACGCTGGACCCTCAAACCGACATGCTATCTCCTAAACCTATGGACCGCCATCCCCGAACTAGTTCAAGGGCGCAGCATTTTTGCGTGAGGTCTTCACAAACAGAGCCACCCACAATGAGCTGCTGTTTAATGTATCACTCTTGCATGACCTCTGTAGTCAATATAGTATATAAGTATGAATACAGTATATGTAGAGGGTCATGCAGGATTGATGTCATCAGCAGGTATTTTACGTGATGAAATCACGGCTGCAGCGCTGAACATCCCCCTTCGTTCGGAAACTGACTTCAGATTTGTAATTTGGATTTCTGCTAAATAGACATTTGCAAAGAAAGGTTCTTTGGTATGCTTGCAAACAAACTTTCAGATCCAATTTCTTCATGCATTTTTGTGGACATTGCAATGCTGCAGACATTTAGCTTTTGCTCCATCGCAGCAGTGTACAGTTGCTGGCGACCTGGATGGCTGCCAAAGTTGGGGCCTTATGAGGGTTTGGAGTTTGGAGGGCTAGCGTTTAAGGTTTTGAGTTTAGGCCTTTTGCGGTGCAGTTTCACGTTTGCGGTTTAGTTTCGCGCTGCTTCACTGGGCTCGTTGGAGCGATTGGCTGCAAGGGCATGTGGTGCTCAATCTATAGACTCAAAAGTTGCAACAGATGTTGAGCCAATGAGTGCAAGATCTGAACGCAGGCGCCCAATGCCATTCTCTCCGGAACCGGCGAATACACCACCGGGTTAACGGCCTCCGGCCAGGCCGCTGTTTTTCCTGCGTACGCTAAACCTAAACCCTTAACCCTAAACCTAAACCCTAAACCCAGTGTAAGCCATGAGCCATCCCTGCCCTCCAAGAATGACTTCCCTTGCCCCTATAGCGAAACTTCCCTACATCGTAGCAAGTAGGGACATGGGATTTTCTGAAAGCGGTGGGGGGGGGCACTGAACCTTCAACCCTAAACCGCGCTACTCTACACTCCAAAGCAGCAGGTGATTTGAAAGCAATTTTGAGTTTATAAGTTCTAATCCCTTCAGAATTCTTTTTTCCAGCCATAGAAATTAAAGTTCTATAAAGCCCCCAAAACAACTGTAGAAAGGGGGGCCAGGGCTTGTCTCCCGGAGGCGAAATCTGACAAGTCGAAAGGCATCGTCGCAGCCTCAAGCGCTGACATTGCATCCCTGGCGTTCTGCAGTGTTTAGTGTGTAGGGTTTTTTGAGTTTAGGGTCTAAGGTTTTAGGGTTTGGGGCGTTTTTAGGGTTTCAGAGTTTTTTTTTTGGGTTTCAGGGTTCCGTGTTTCAAGGGCGCCGCGAGGGATTTCCCAAATTCATGTCGGGTTCCTGTCCCATCCTTCTGGGGCAAGACCTCCAACCAATCTAGTGTTTAGGGTTCAGGGTTCCTTGTTTAGGGTTTAGGGTCTAGGGTCTAGAGTCTGGGGCTTAGAACTGACCTCACTGGTTGTTCGTAGGGAATAAAGGAATGTCATCCCCATATCGTCCCCATATAATACACTCCCCTGTTAGAATTACCTACCAAGTGACGTTTCGAGGTCGGTTTGACCTTCTTGACCTCCGCGGGCGCGAGGGGGAAGATTGCGTCGAGCCCTGAGAGTTGGTTTGGGAAGCGCGGGCTGCGGGGCTCCGACTTTGGGGCTAGGTGGTCTAAGGATTCCTTGGGTTTAAACCTAAACCCCTAAATCCTGAACCCTAAACCGCTTCTGGGTGGCCGGCTTCGATGCAATCAGTTTCCCAGCGCACCATGCAACTGCACAGGCCAACCGAAGAGCAAGACCACCCATGAACTCTCTTCCGGAATTTCCTGTTCAGGGGCGGTTCTTTTCCTGGGGGCTTCTTGTAAGAGTTCTGCGAAAGATGCCATGGGCACCAGTTTTTGAGAACCAGCCGCAAGTCATGGGCTGTATGCGAGCAGACTAGCGCCTCCCGACTCACTGCTGTGGTTGCCAACAGCTTATCTTGAATTTTGGAGGAGGAGCCTTCGTCAGCAGCGACGGGTGACTAGACTTCTACAGGTTTAACGGAGCTGGACACAAATCAAGCATCAGAGTGTACCCCTCTGCCCAGCTAGTGGGAGGTTCTCGAGAGAACAATTGTGGGTGGGTCGTCCTTCGGGGTCCAAGAATGACAGATACTGAATGTGTGAAGTGGAAACTGACAACCCTTAGCATCATAGGAGGCATAGGTCTCTCCGTCACCCTGCCGTCCCAAGAAGCACGTAGGGGACGAAGGCTATTCAAATTTGACACTTCCTTTTTGGGCCGGAGTTTGTTGACGAGGCTTCTCCGGGGACCCGAGAAACCTCAAAACCGACTTTCGCAAGCTTCGCCTGGAGGCCGGCGCTCCATGAAGCTGGTCCATGAGCAGCGTACTTTGACGTCAAGGAGGCATGGTAAGCCAGTGGCACTTCAACCCCAAATCCCAAACCCTTAGCCACCCAGGAAAAGCACATGCAAGATGCACAGTCGACGCGGATTGCAACGTGAGTAAGCCTGAGCTTACACCTGCAATCCGCACGGTGGTGGTGGCTTGATGTTGCTGTTAAGATTTGAAGCCAGCGCCCCAAGCATGACATTGGGTGCTGTCTGTCAAGGCTTCTGGTGAACGGCCTGTTGTTTCCCGTTTTGCCCTCAGATTTCAGATCTTGGAAACACAAAGGATGGTCTCCATGCCGTCACGGCAGTGCTTGGCACACATTGTGTTTCAGCTCCCGCAAAGTGTCGCAGAGCGTTGCTGTCAGCCAGCTTTTGCAAGCGCGTTTCTGTTGAGGGAACAGTGACTTCAGCAACTGTAGGCTATCGGCTTGAAACCTGCACTTTCGGCCTGGCGTTTGTTGCTCAGGTTTACCGGACCAGTCCGAACTTTGGCCATAACCCTTAACTATCTGTCGCCAGGCCTGTGCAGAGATGGCTCTGGCCCAGGATATTGCAAACATGCAGCAGCAGCTTGACGATTTGCAGGACTTCATCACGGATGATGTCTGCGACGATCAAGTCTCGGCTGAGATGACACAGCGTCTTCAGGCTCTTCAGACAGATGTGAACAATCTCAGTCGGTCAGGTCAGGCTGCCAAGATTCAGAAGTGCGCGGACGGCTTGCAGAAGTCTTGCGCTGCTGCAAGGAACTTGAAGGCTGCCTGTGAAAACGGGACCGACAAGGAGAAGGCGCAGGCCGGGCTCCAACTTGTGGCCCAGGTTTCAGCAGTGGCCGGGCCATACGGTGCAGGCCTCGGCGCCTTGTGTGGGGTCGCAAGCCTGACCATGGACTTGTGCTGGGATGATGCTGCTGGGGGTCCGTTTAAAGCAATGCTGGAAGCTATCCAGACGATGCTGAACGAGGTCATGGAGAGAAATTCGCCGAGTGTTTCTCATGGTTTGTTTCAGGGATTGATTAAACGAACTCTTCTTGTTTGGGTGAATCCGGGATCCGCCCTCGAGGCCGTCAACAGGATCAACAGCCACACGGACAAGAAGTTTCGCGAGCTCTTCGCACTGATGAATCAGAACCTCGGGGACTCAATCAAAGGCCAGTGTGAGCTCATTGTCTCCGATCTTGCTGTGATCCAGAACTTGCAACCAGCTCAGCAGCTTGCCCTCCTCCCCAGCTTGGTCCAGACCACAAACGTCGCGGCTGTTCAAATCGCAGGCAGCTTTCCACAGGTGATCACTCATATGCAAAACATAGAGGCCAACTTTGTATCTGAGAAGAAGTACTCGCCGGGCTATGTGCCTGGGCATCTGGCTGGGCATCATCGCCCAGACTGCACAAAGCATCAGCAAGCTCTAGATGTCTTTCTGGAGGTGTCGCAGGCCATCATTGGCATGTTTGACTTGGTCGAATTTCAGCTCGTCATGCACAACGACGACCATGCCCTCTTGATGCGGCAAAGACGAACACGCTTCAGAGACAGTGCCAGGCAGTGTTTGACAGATGTCGACACTGCGCTCACTCCTTGGCAGAATGACAGGCGCATTGCACACGATAAGGTTGAAGCGGCCTATGCTAAGCACAAAAATTTTCACAAAATTGTGGACATGTTTTTTCGAGAAGTGACAACAACGTTGTTTCACGATTGCCAGGCCATTGGACAGCTGAAACTTCACGCTCAGCAATTGCGCGCCCAGCTTTAGTCCTGGAACATCTTCAGCCCGTCAGTTTTCATGCTTGCCTGGCAATGGTCAGGCTGCCCGACGTCTACAGTGTACAGGTGGAAAGCTGTCTGGCAACAAACACGTGCGCGCGCGCGCGTGTGTGTGTGCGTGTGTGTTCAATGTGCAGAATATGGCAACCTGAGATCTTCAGGCGAATTATGTTCCCTGGATGACACTGACCAAATGTCCTTGCTTCGATCTTAGTTTGTTGTGAAGCGCAGCATTAAAACACCCCAGAGGGCCCAATGAAGGAAGCATAATCGGGGGTTGCTGTTCACACATGACCATGGTCGAAGTTGTGCTGGCCATCTTGCTGTCGAGGCCGTCAGCGTTTAGCACGTAGTAGAGAGCCAGCATACTCTTACGTAGCACCTCAAACGCAAAACCCGAAGCCCTAAACACCAAAATAACCCAAAAAACCCACAAACCCAAATTCCCAACTCCCTAAACCCCTTCGGCCCTTCATCCCTAAACCTTAGGAATTCCTTCAAAGGAACTCCAGAACCAAGGTCGGACTTCGGCCTCGCTAAGGGCGTGCAGGACAACCCCCAAAGCACCCCACAACGAAGGCTCATACACTTCTAGGGTTGAGGGTTGAGTATAGTGATAGTGTATTGGAGTTTAGGGTCCAGCGGTTTCGGGTTTCATTGTGTTAGGATTCAGGGTTGTAGGGTGTAGGGTGTCAGGGTTTGAGGGGATTGGGGCTTGAGGTTTAGGGATGGGTTGAGGGGTTGAGAGTTTCAGAGCTTTTGGTTTCACACAAACTAAATCAACTGTATCATCTTGGAACCTGGAGCCCTTGATCATATTGTTGTCGCTGCGCCTCTCTTCGGTCGTACCAAATGATATAGGAAATGAGGAAATGGTCATCAGGAACGGCTTTAAGCTCAGTCTTTTGGAGCTGTCATGGCAATCGTTATCGAACCAATTGGAAGTTCGCAGGAAATCCACGAACAACCAAACACCCACCTGTTAGTGCAGAGTAGCATGCATACAGGAAGATCGTTGTAGTAGTGCAGTAGTGGGAATGCACAACTACTGGCCATTGCAAGAAGAGTAGTCTTGCCCCATGGGCTACAAGTGACAGCATGGAGAGTGCAACTGCGATCTGTACGAACGAGAGGAACAATAACAATAGTAATCGCAAGCATAGTATTATTATTACTATATAATAATATTAATACAAATATTAATATTGATATAATAATGATATAATAATAATGTGGTGAGACTGGCCATGCAAAGGAGCCGGCTATGGTAGGCATGATCGGACAAAAGGCTCCACGTGAAAACAATGACTGTGAATAGTGGTGGGAATGACCCTGACAATCTCTGCACTCGTGGTGAAGCTGATGATGGCGGTCGCGATCATGATGATCATTACGACGATGATGATGCTGGTGATGCTGATGATGATGACTACGGCGAGGATTCTGGTGATTGTGGTCCTCCTCATGGTGAATGGTAGTGCTACGTAGTGTTTTTGTTGCATTACTGACATAACTGTTTCAGTTATTAGCTTGATTTGCGAGCACTTGACATCCGGTACGAGCCGAGGCCTGCCAAGGTGTCGGACTCAGCTCGTGACGTGCCCAGGTGTCACTCAAGCGGGGGTGGTAGAAGCGGACCGTAAGGGTTACTACAAGGCTATGGGGGTTGCTCAAGATTTCTTTTTGAAACTCCCGCTTTGGGATGAGGCCTCAGCAACTGATATCTGTGTTTCGGTTCCTGGGGTGATTGAGGCCCCAATCCTACACATCTCGGCCCCCTTTCCTAGTAGGTGCCATGATCACAAGCCACAGCCACCACATTACAGCTGAGGCTCCCAGGGTGAATTAGGGTCGCTATTGATCGACGAGTTAATTTCCCCTGTTTCAGCGAGGTTACGCCTGGTGGTGCGGAATTTCAGTGTGAGCACCGGTAAAATCAGGAACACTTATGTGCTCGTCCACACCTAATTGATGGGGAAGCATTGCTGTCCGCGTTGCGGCCAATGTTGGACTGCAGTCAGGCCGACAGCAAACGATGGCATGCTGATGTGGAGGAGTGGGACCAGTCCGACTGATGGAAAATGGAACCCCCTTCGGAGCCTTTTGCATTCGGGTTTCGCAGCGCCCCAAGGCTTGCAAAATGTCACGGATCAAAGCCAGGGATCTAAAAGCGGAGGGGCATCTGTCGACAACAGTGCAACGATTAACGCCTGTGACTGGGGCGGCCCAAGCGAAGCGCGGTGACTCTGCAGAGCTGGGCCTAGGATAGCTGACTAGCAGCTAGCATAAAGAGATGCGTAGCCTGCGGCTGTCATGGCTGTCGAGTCTCGGGCGTTCCAGAGCCTTTCGACCATCATCGCCACACCCTGAGCTTTCCGGCTTCCTGAGTGCAGGAGAAGGCACATCTTCAGAAAAAGCGCAGTCGAGAGCTGTTTTTTGAACCAGGTAAGTTTGGTGGCCACTTCAATTCCAGCTGGTCTTGCTCTGGCTGGTGGCTTTCTGTGGACAACACGTGTGGAGTGGGTTTGGAGCTTAGGAAATCGAGGGTTCGAGATGGCAAAGGCAGAGATTTTGCCATCCCAGGCTTGGACGCTTCTCGGAGCCGTTCTCTTGGACACTTGTGTCTTGCAGCTGAAGGCTGGGCCGAGAGGATTAAGATCAGAGGTCAGGACGTTAAGAAGTTTAGGGTTTAGGGTTTAGGGTTTAGGGTTTAGGGTTACTAGGCATTTTCGCCGTCTGAGGGCCTTCTTCAGCAGCCGCGGCCAGCAGCCCAGCACGGCACGCAGCGCCGCAGCGTTTACGGGTCCACGAACATTTCCGCTTTGCGGCTGTGTCCTGGGTCCTTGCTCTAGCGGAGGCCTGTCCAGCATGCTGCCTACGTGCTACCGTCTGAGGGCCCGTTTGGCATGCCTGGGGCTGACATGGGAAGCCTATCTGCTGAATGGATCTTGCGAATCTTGGATCATGGATGCCATCCAGGCCGTCGGAGCATGCTGCGTTCGCAGGCTTTTTGCTTGGGCAGCTGCATGCCAGGTAGGGTGCACGCTCTTGAAAGTGCAAGTGCCTCTGCCGGTGAACTTCCGATGTTCTGCTGTGCTGGGAGCAATCCAGCAGTTTCTGGCTCCAGCCAGCGAGATCATGGGCATAGGTGTACGCTCTTTCTCAGCTCATGTTGTCCATTCCTGCAAGGGGCAAAAATGGAAGGCCTGGTACAGTAAGTCTGCAGCGTAAGTTGTGCCACATGGCGCCATGCACTTCAAAGCCACCTTCCAGTGCGCACCTCGTTCTCTCTTTTAAGATCGCCGGCTATGAATGGTCACACATGTAGGGTTCCTTGACGAGCAACCTCATAGTCTCATAGTCTATGGTCTCTAAAACCCTAAACCCTGCAGCCTAAACCCTAAACCCCAAACCCCATAGTCTATAGTGTGCGAAGGCAAGCCTGAGCTCTGCAAGCTTTCAGGTGACTATCGATGGTGGGGAAATGACTGCCCTACGGAGAAGCCTGGTCTCGCACACTGTGTCGGGTCCTGGGGCGGCTGCATTCAGGGCACCTGATGAAGAGGGTCCTCATCTGGCTTTCGCAGGTGACTGTGATTGCAGAGCACAGCTGCGGGAAGCTTCTAGGAGGCTGGACCGGCGAAAGCTCCAGTACCCCTGCCTGTTACTGTCCGGCTGGCACTTGCAGGCAAGAATGCTGGCTTGTCAGCTGCACAGGAGAGGCGAGTTTACACGAGGTTGGGGCTCGGACTGCGATGAACACCCTTCATCACGCATGTTCTCTTGAACGGATTTAGTGGCAAGGCCTTATGTGACTTGATCCCTTTCAGGCTCATCAGCAACCTCGGAAAGCGGCGGCAGCCGGCGCAGGCCGGTGCTTTCTGCTGGTCTCTCCGGCTTCTGCTTTCAGCCGTTTCTGGGACCTTCCGAGTCGTTTCTATGGACTGCATGTGGCGCAGCACAATGCATTGCAAATGCTGCAGGCTGTACAGGCATTGAGAGAAATGCAGCAAAATGGCATCAAGCCAGACAAGTCTGTCTACAATGCGCTGGTCGCGGCCTGCATCAACTGCCAATGTCTGACTCCTGGTGGTGGCTTTCTCTGAGCAGTAGCCTGCAGCTGAGTCTCAGGTCGTGATTCCGCTCTGAACGTATTCGAAGAGATGCGCGACGCAGGCGAATTCGAGACCTGTAGGACGACTGCATCCCGGGCCAAAGAATTCTGACTTAGCTGAAGAACAGTTTAAAGGTTCTACACCTATCACACGGGCGGATTAGAGGCCCAGGATTTCGAACCACGTTGGCCCTCGGCAATCCAAGCACGGCTAAGGTGGCAGGTAGCGCCAGAACTAACGCAAACACGAGTAGCGCCAGATAAAAGCACATCCAGCTGGAAAAACCAGAATGCACTTGCGGAACATGAAGACCACAAGCAAGAACGTGTGAGGCGAAGCTTTGAGTGCTAATTTGCAGCCAATCGAAGCTAGCGCAATAATGCACAGGATGCACGCCATGTAGGCACTCCATCGCGAATTTATGCCGCTGCTGCTGGTGCTTCAAACTGTGCTTTTATTTGTTGTCGCCATTGTCGCTGTTAGTAGGGCCCGGGATATCCCAAACTCTTTCTAAGCTGCTAAACCTGCACAGGTTTCGAGCTTGACGAGGAGATCCGCTATGATCTCATAAGTCCAGTCCCGAGACGACGACGGGTGCCTTGATGCCGCCGTGTCTCTACTTCGTTCAGAACACAGGCTTGTGCGGCTTCGCCCAAGACTGGAAGAAATCGCTTGTTGGGGCCTTCTTTATGACAGAAACTCGTTGCTGACCAGTCAAGTAGAATGCACAGGAACTTTTGCAACAGCTCCGAGATACTGGCACTGTACCCAAGGCAGGCCGCCAAGTAGTGCTTTTATGCCTGTCCATACAATGCTGTCTATGCTGCCGATGCTGGCAGGAGAATTCCTACTGCAGCGTTGTGAGAGTCTGTTGCCGGTGCAAGCAGTACCCCACGGCCTTCAACTCAGTCACCTGACACGACATCATCGGCACTTTGACATAAGTTGACTGCAACCTGAGGTGCTGAAGTTGCTTACCGAGATGGAAGCATACGGCCTAGGCCGTTTCGCTGTGCGGTGCAGAAGCCATTCTTGCCTCGCGCGGCGTTGGGGTGCTTGTCAGACCACTACCAAGTTGCGCAGAAGCTGAGGGTAGACGAAGCCTCAGCTCATTTCTGGGTTGGTTGGCGCCTGCTTCTTACTTCGATCTTGCTCAGGAGTTTGCGCAGTGTTTGCCTACGCAGCCCGGGCCTAACTTTGCAAAACAGCTCTCTTCTGGCGGGGAGACAAGCTGAGTAGTGGTTGCGGGGCATTGACTGCCACAACTGCCTGGGAATATGTGCTAATGAAGGGATGATGCCTTTCTTTCTGGCCACGAGGTTTTTTTGCGTGTCAGTGCAAGTTGCTGCTGTCGCATTTTCTGAGCATAGTCGTTTGTGTTTCTATTGGTGTCAGCTGATCTTGTTGCATTGCTTTATGTCAGACAGACTGTGGCGGTACAGAGACACATCAGCAAGGACGAGAATTTGTGAGCAAAGATCTGCTGCTTGATGCCGAACGAAAACCCCGAACCATACACATACAGCCATACTGGCTTCATTGTACTCCCGAAACCCGAAACTGAAGCTGAGGCCATGGCAACAGTGGGAAACGTGCCGCGCGAGCGACCGGCCACTGCAAACTTGGGATGAAGCAAAGAAGTGAGCAGCCTGGGAGTTTCTACTGGGCTGCTTTAGTTAATGAAAGTGCTTGAATCTCAAAGGGATTCGACCCAAGCTTCAGAGTCCCAAGAGCTGACTCCTTCCAAAATGCCGGTGCGACATGTTTACAGTTTAACAGAAAGGTGAGCTCTCCTTTGCTTCGGGCAGCCCGTGCAGGCAGCCCCGGCTAGCAGCCGCAGGCTTCAGCAGAGGCTTCCGAGCCTGTGCCATGTGCCTCCTTGCTCTCTGGGTTGCGTGCTTGGAAGATTTTTGGAATTTTGCCAGACCCACACAGCTGGCGCCAGTAAGGCCGCTGGAATTCTCTGCATGCGCTACATCACAGGAGCTCATTCCATAGCGGGAAGCCCAGACAATCGTGCATGCGACAGGTGCGTGACAGTGACGTGCGAAGCAGTCTGGGATTTGTGGGCCAAATGTGCATCTGCATCTCCGCATCCGCTGAACTTCTTGAGAGGTGCAGCTCCTCGCTGGCGCAGCCTCCGGAATTGGGGCCAGCAGTGCTTGGTCGAAGCTGGAGGCCTACGTAGGGTTTAGAAAACGTGGGTACGTAATGTCTTCTTTAGGCCTATCTGTTTGCATGTCTCCCTGTCTGCAAGTCCGTCCGTCCGTCTGTCTGTCCACTTGTCCATGTGTCCGTGCGTGAGTCTGTCCGTCTCATGTATGCATGCTGCATGCATGCATGGATGGATGCATGGATGGCATGGTATGGTATGGTATGGTATGGTATGGTTGTGCACGTGTGCATCAAGTGACAAACTCGTTCGACGATGTTACCTCTCGAGTTTTGCCCGGTAGTGCGGCAGCAGCTTCAAAAGTTAGCCTCCAAGCGCAGCCATGTCCGGTGCAGAGCCTGCAGATGCCCCGTCCGAGGCAGGACATACGTGGGGCGAGCCTCGCGCGGATGACGCGGGCACTGAAGCCGGCGCTGACGCTGGAGACTCCCGTCCGCGGCCGGGATCGGTCGCCGTGCAGATGGCCGTCCAGGTCCTCAGTGAGGCGACGGAGGACATGATAATGGACACGTTAGAAGACGTGCGCCTGAAGGCCCGTGCCCGACTTGCAGCCCTGTTCGCACAGTCGGTGGCGGAAGGGCATCAGGCATATGATCCCGACCCGGTCGTCCTGGGCTCTGGTGCTTTCTACGACTCCGCCTTGCTCGCGGCGAACCTGTTCCCCGAGGATGTCGTGGACGAGGCCTTGGCGCAGACGGCTTTGGATGGGGGTGTCGTGGACTCGTCCGACAGCATCTCCGACACGCCGCCTGAGGGCCAGCCCACCGAGGAGCAGCCGTCGGTCACCGCAAGCCCCGTGCCAGCTACTACGACAGCGCCCTGTTCGCCTCCACCGTTGTCGAAGAAGGCGACAGCTAAGGCCAAGAACCCGCAGCAGCTCCACCCGCACGACGCCCGTCAGCCGCAGCCAGTGGCCGTGGTGCAGCCGGTCGCGGTGGTCAAGGCTCCGGCCCCTACAGTGCTCAAGGTGCAGGTGACGGTCCCGGCCGAGTTTCAGGACGTGATCGCGACCGAGACCTATGCCAACGACCCGGTCCTGGTCGCGCCCAAGGGGGGTACGAATCCGAACCCTTTGTTCAGGTATCCTCCAGTGCCGGCGCACGTCCAGTTCGGTGGCACTCCTCACCCTACAGCGGCCGCCCAGCAGCGGCAGGTACCGGTGAAGAACGTGCCCAAAACCCGTCCGTGCCCAAGGATGCGGCGACTTCCCCACCGGCTACCTCTAGTTCGACTACGGCGGCAGCGCCAGCAGCGGAGGCTACCTCGGGGGCAAAGACAGCTGGGACAACGCAGCACCAGTTCGTGCGGGAGCCCAAGGCCACTGGGAACCGGTCAGACATTCCCAGCGGCGTGCCCAAGGCCAAAGCGAACCCGGTCGTGCCTACGGTGTGGCCTCCTGGCGCCAACCTTCCGACGACAACTCCAACCGGCCTCCCGTTCTCTACTACGCCTCCAGATTATTGGGATATTACATCCCAATGCATGGTGCGTTGTCCCCGGTGTGGGCTGCGCCCCTGTGGCAGGGTGAACAGACGCGGACACCGCCGTGCACACTCCCGCCACCTATGCCGTTCGTGCAAGGACTCCGAAAGCTGAGGCCCCGTTCGGCAAGGTCGTGGCCCGAGGTGTTGTACTATATGGTCGTCTTCCGGTTCGGTGCCGCCAGGACTCTGTTTTGCACCGCCGCTTCGCCGCAAAACCCGTTAGGGCGAGCCTCGTGGGGCTGTTCGGGGTCGGGTTGTTCGGGTTTCCTGTTCGGGACGTCGTGGTTTTGCGTGCCTCTGCCCATTCGGCCCCGGTTTCCCTAACCCCTCGCCGCGTCGTTGTGCGCCGCACGTTTGCCAGTGCAGCCGGGGGTGGGCCTTGTGGGAGGTGTTCAGGGCACCCCGGTCGTTGGTTGGTTGCGTTTTTGGGTTTTGGTGGTTTCGGTGGTTCCCCCCCCCCCCAGTTAGTGCTAGCAAAGGCTGGGCCGTCCGCCTTGTCAGCCTGAGTGGGGTGGGGCTGTGGGATCCTTAGGCAGGTCAGGGTCTAAACGACCAAGTGTTCGCATGGTCGCGCGGCAGCGCTTTGGTCCCGGCAGGGTTTTCACTTCAAGTCGCAGTTGTGTTGCTAGTTCGTTCGGCCATGGCCGGCGCCGGCACTACCGCAGACAGTCACACGTTCGCGTCCTTGGTTCAGGTTGCAGTTTCGGTCGGTGCAGCTGATAAGCTCGAAGACCTGCGGGTGGCAGGCATCAAGTCGGCAGCACAGCTTTCGGCAGCGCCTCGTTCGCAGCTCCGTGCGCTTCTGGGGGACGTTGTTCTTGATCGGTTGATGCAGCCGGCAGGCAAGGGTGCGGCCCGTGGGCCGGGGCAGAGTCGTAGTGACCTTCCCGTGGTGCACCCGTACGCCAGGGGTTCCTTGCAACGAATCTCGTTAGAGGGTCAGGCCGGGTCTTTCGAATCAGTCGATGATGCTTTCCTGGAGGATCGCTATGCAAGGACCTCCCGTGCGCCCATCGAGTCAAGATGGAAAACGTGGCAGCGGTTGTGTGCAGCCCGGTCCTTGGACCCGTTGCCCTTGACTCAGGAGAAGATCTTTAAGGTGGGGGCCCTCCTTAAAGAGGGCAAGTACAGGTCCAGTGCTCAGTGTTTTAGTGTTGCCAAACAGCGTCACCGCGAAGCCGAATATGCCTGGACAGATGCCCTGGACTTGGCGGTGCAGCAGGCTGTGCGTTCGATCAACCGTGGCTTAGGGCCAGCCAGGCTCAAGCGCGACTTGTTCGTCGACCGAGCCCCGTCGGACCTCAACGCCCAGCTTCACGCAGCATATGCGCGTTTGCAGGTTCCAGTCGAGCACCAGTTCGCCGAGCCATGTGCCGTGCTGGCAGTGGCGATCTGGTTCCTGCTCCGTGGAATCGAGGTGGCAAATGTTCGGTGCACCGACGTGCATTTAAATCGAGGTGACCGTCTGGTTCGGCTGTCCCTGCCTGTGTCAAAGACAGATCCAGCTGCCAAGGGGTGCGAACGGTCGCACGTGTGTATCTGCAAACCCGTTCATGAGCCAGGCTGCCGGTCGGGATGCCCGCCCGAGGTTATGTTCACTCAGCTGCAGTCATGTTCGTGCATCGGTGGGCGGCAGCCATTGTGTCCGTTCCATGGCGCCCTCCGATTGGCCATCGGGATCCGTAAGTCCCGACAGTGGTCCGCGGACACCTTTCTGTTCTCCGGTTCGCAGACGCCTCCGAGCAAGCGCCAGGTCGCCAGGTTGGCCCAGGTCGCTGGGCTTTGCTTGCACAACGAGGCCTCAGAAGAGTGGATGCTCTCCCAGTTGGAGGATTGGGCAGAGCACGCGTTCCGGGTCGCGGGGGCGCAGTTGCTCGCCCGTTCGATGGTGCCCTTGCCGACAATACAAATGTTAGGCCGTTGGGGCTCCATGGCCGTGATGAGGTACGTCCAAGAAGCGGTCATGAACCAGCCGGCCATCACCGCGGCAGCGGTGGCCTCGCACTTGTCAGGGGCATCTCTTATTCGGGCCACCGACACTTTGCGCGACCAAGTTCGCAAGTTTGTGGCCGAGTGCATTGAGGGCCACGGTGTCTATGTTCACAATGTTCGCTCTCGTCTCGCACATAAACCGTGCGCAGGGGAAGCAGCAGTCCCTTCAGACGAGTGGCTTTCGGCGTGCGGGAAATGGCGCTATGGCACCAGTTCATGTCTTCGGAATGCAACAGTCCTGCCAGGGTTTAAGCTTTGTTCTTCGTGTTTTCCCGACGAAGCAGTCCTGTCCGCAGTTTCGTGTCAAGACACAGGTCCCGAGCCCGCAGGTCCCGTCGCAGCAGAGGAGCCGTCCGATGACGACGACTCAGCCGCCGTCGCTTCCAGTTCTCAAGGACCTTGCTGAGGAAGCCGGCTTAGACGCTAAGGTTTTTCAGCTCCTCTCGGACCACGGCATCTCGAACGCGGGCACGTTCTTCTACACCTTTCAGGACCCGTCCGCAGTTAAGAAGTTGTTGACGCCCGCTACGGTGGGTGAAGGGGTCAAGCTTACAACTGGCACCGTTGTCAAGCTCGACGATGTGCAGTTCATGGTGGCCCTGTCCGTCGTTGCGCACATGGTCGACGAGATCAGGGTCGCTAAGGCCAGGCGTGACGGAGCCCTCCAGTCCGCAAGCACCACTTCGACCACAGCCGCGGCCGCCTCGACGTCTGCTTCGAAGGCCCCTAAGGTGTTGCCAGAGGGGTATTGGGCGGAGTTCCTGGCCGAATTCCAGTCCGAGAAGATCGGGGGGATCGCCAGGCAGTTCCCGACACACCTCCTGTCCGGCGCGGACGAGGTACTGGCTCGTTTGGTGCATGAGAGGGTCACCCGTTCGCATACCCCGTTGAAGCTGGGGGAGATCGTCGCGCACCGCCAGTTCACTGCCTCTGGCCAGATCAACCCGTTTCGCACTCGTGCCGAGGCACGAGGT
>CAJNJA010095031.1:7925-19359 GCA_905231915.1 Symbiodinium necroappetens
TGTGTGTGTGTGTGTGTTTGTCTGGAGAGAGCAAACTACACGGCGTCGTTTGTTTAGGATTTTCATGGCTTCAAGAACTGTAAGTTTCGGCACAGGGGTGACCATCCTCGTCCAATGCACCATTACCTCAAGTCCACTTGTACCCGCGATTCTGACTATGGCTCTCAATCAATGAAGGAGACGTCGTTCGAGTAATCGGTTTGAAGCTGTTTTGAGCTAGTTTCGCGGAGATGCGATGTGGGCAAGAAAACTGCGGATCCTTCCATTCGCCAGGCCAAAACCATACACAGCTTGTAGAAGAGCCTTTACCGCGGTGTGGCAGCCAGCTCTGTCCGGATCCAAAATCTTGAATCAAGTCTTGCACGACCGACCAGTCAGCACGGAAGAACTAGAAGCCACGGCACCTCCAGTAAACTGCTTGTACTCGCTGTCTGAGCTGGTGGCGGAAGCCAGGCAAAAGCAGCCCAGATTATACACCAGATTTATCCGGAGACCGAATCAGTTGGGGGAGGTACCCTGCAAGGGTTGCGGAAGGTATCTGGAGCCTGATGCATATCGCAATGGCCGATCGCGATGCAACTCCTGTGAGCGTAGCGTTCAGTTGAATTATCATGCTACTCTACGAGGCTCTTTGATGCGGCTGGCAGCTGCATCGAAGGCGCGATCTGTCAAAAAAGGCATGACTCATTGTCTTGACTTGGACGAGTTGTTGGACATGCTGCTAGAACAGGAAGGACGATGTGCCTACTCTGGAGTTGCGATGGAGATTATGCGGCCTTGCACGCATTGGCGCATGTCGCTGGAACGGCGCGATAATTCGAAGGGATATGTGCGAGACAATTGCATATTTGTTGCGGCTGAGTTCAATTCGTCTGACTTCAGCAGGTGCAGGGGTGTGCGAGAACAGGATGTAAGTGGTACTGCACAGTGGTCCGCTGAGAAAGTTGCCTTTGTGAGCAATCTCGGGTGTCTTGGAGTAGACCTGCAACGACTTCATACAGATGTGAGTCGTGCTCTGGAGCGCCCTCGGCTGTCACGTGCTCATGGAATGCAGCAGTACTGCCATGCATACGAAAGAACGCTGAGGGGCAGGGCGAAGAGGCTGGTACACACTGCCAGGAGGAGAATTTCACAAGTCGGGCACGTGTGTGAGATCAGAGATGGTGACATCTTGCAGATGCTGCTGGCGCAGGGTGGGCGATGCTTCTACTCAGGGGTGCCCCTGCGATACGATCAGCCACATGTCGATTGGCAGATGTCACTGGAGCGTTTGGATAACAGCCTGGGGTACACGAAAGAGAACTGTGTTCTCATAGCGGCGGAGTTTAACACGCCCGACAACAGCAAACATGCTGTAAGACACGTCCGGGGATCTTCCCAGTGGTCACGTGCGAAAGTCAAGCATGTATGGGGACATGCTGGGTGCCTTTGAACTGCAGATGCCCAGACTTCCGAAAAGCAAAGCCTTGAGGGCCCTATGCGATGGCTGCAAAAAGTTAAGTGAGAGCGGGTCGCAAGTGCATAGTCCCAGTCGGCCTTCCGTACTCTAACGAGTTTCTCCCCAGCCCCCTACAAAACCTCTGTGATTGCCTGTAACTCCCGATCAATCCGCTCTAAACCCCGCAGCGCCCACAGAACCCACAAGCCCTAAATCCTATGCTATAGTAGTTTTCGCCGGGGAAGGCATGCAAGTGCATTGTGGGAGTTGTCGGAGGGCTAAGGAAGCCATTTGCGCACGACAGGGCCTAGACCCCCGTAAGGTTTTCAACAAGTTAACTTGGCCACCCTGCAAGACGGTCTCGTCCCTGCCGAACAGGACGCAAAAGGCGTGCCAAGCTGTTAAATCCTAAAATCTAAACCCCCTAAACCCTCACCGCCATAGAAGGCACCAGAGCATGAGGAGAAGCAGCCGGATCCAGAGCAGGCCCCATTCGGTTTCGGGTCCTATGTAAAGGGGTCCAGAAAAATGGCACCATTAGATACTCAGCTGTGTTTTGGGCTTTGGGGCTTTAGCGTTTTGGGGTTCTGGCTTGACGTTTCGAATGCCTGGGACCCCCTGGAAGAGACAGCGAGGGGGTTGAGAGTTCCTTACATTAATAGGTTCTATAGAACAGATCTAGCTGCGTTTTATGGTGGGGCCTTTTATTTCTGTGCTGAGGAATTTGAGCTTGGTGTTTTGTCAAAGCATGTGGCTGGTCCCCAAAGGGCTTCCCTGAAATGGGGTCTTTACCGATATTATGGGGTTTAGGGTGTAGGGTTTGGGGTTCTTTTAGGGCGTTTAGTCGAGCTCAGGGTTGTAAGGTTGTGAGGCTTTCGGTTTGTGCTTCAATTGGGGCATTGGGTTCAGGGTTTTGGGTTTCAGGGTTTGGTTGGTGAGGACTTTGGGCAGGAGCTTGATCAAGAAACCACAGGTTCTTCCAAAAGGATCCTCCGGGTGTTCTGCTTGCAGGTGTTGCCTGGATGGCAGGTGGTCTGTCTCGTTTCGGAGTTTGTGGCGATCCGTTATATACCTTTTTCCAGATGATTTGAAATGTGTTGTCAGGCGTTAGACCCCTTTTATCCCCTGTTTTTTCTTGGAAGTCTGAGGCGTTTGGACCTGGTTCTTGTGGGAGGCCTCCCTGCGTAAGCCTCGCAGAAGCTTCCCAGAAGCCTCCCATTAGCCAGCCGCAAGCCTCTCCCATAAGCCTCCCGTAAGCTTCCCATGAGCTTTCCCGGTCTCACAAGCTCCCCCCATAGCTTTCGCGCAGTTTGGGTGTAGAGCCTGAACCCCTCAGCCGTGATGCTCTTGACGAGGCTGCTAGCCAGCAGATCCTGAAATTCTTGGTTGGCATCAAGCGGCTTGGAGGACGCCACAGTCTTCCTAAAGAGCTTTCTGATTTAAGACCACCACCACAAACCCTTATCCCTAGGCTTTAGATCCCAAAGCCCTAGCAGTGTAGGGCGGAATCCTTGAAAGGAGTTCTGTTTCGGCACAAGCCAGAGACGAAAGCAGGCAGCTAAGCTAAGGTTTGGGAGTACTACTTGGATTCAAGCTTCAAGGCCAAAGGAGTGAACCAAGAGGTGTGAAGAACGAGGTTTTGCCTTTGAAGCTGCCCACTGCCCAGGGGGTGTCAGGTTCAGGGTTACGGAAGGATGAGATTAGGGTTTGGGGTGTGCCGCTTGCCCATCCTCAGTGCGCCGACGACTGAGCAAGCAAGCAAGTAATATTTGCAAATTGACTGACGCTTACAGGTGGCAAGGGTTGCGTGGTATATGGAATTGTTTTCGATCGAATGACTCATGCTTTGAGAGGGTGTGCTGGCTTCTTCCTTGCAAACCTTGCTTCTAGCTTATTTTAGCATTGAGAAAAGCCTCATCCAGGTCTTCAGACCCTCAAACCTACTCAAACGGTCGTGAAACCCAGTTAAATGTTTGTAATACCCTGACGAAACCCGAATTTGCAAAGAATATCAAGAAGCCTCTTTAAGTAAGAAAACGAACACAATCGAACCGTTTTCAATCCCTTGCAGAGCGCTTTAACTCTAAACAGGCCCCCTCTCCCCCCCGCCACCCGAACCCCAGACCGTCCTAAAGCCGTCTAGCCTAACTCGCGGTCTTACTGGTCTCCACTTGGTCAGGTGTGGATGGTCGTGACCTCGAGGCAAGAGCCCTTGCAGGGTCTTTTGAACCTTAAACGCTGCGGTACGGATGCAGGGTTGAGGGTTTAGGATTGGCAGTTAGGATCGCGTTACTGTTGTAGTTATTCCCAGATTCCATGCTGGTCATGTCGAAGAATAGCTATGTGGAGTACAGGATCACGCGAAGCTCCCAGGCCTGAGGACTTTTGTTGCTGCAACTCTTCGATGTCCCAAAGCCTGGTGCGGGTTGTTTGGTTTCGGGCTGCCTTCATAATTGAGTGTCTATGGTGGTTGTGGTATCATGACTTGTGGAACCATAAGCTTCCAAGAAGAGCCAAGCACCTGCAACGCCTTAACTATGTTCGGCTCACACCATACAGCCTGAACCCCAGGCAGCTGGACCCTAAACCGTCCTGGCACGTTGGAAGGGATGCTCATGCAGGTGCTGAGGCTCGTTGTTGGACTGGCTGGATTGGCCCTCGGAATTTATATCAAAAGTGTCTAGGCCTTTGTTGAAGATGCAGCTCGGTTAAAAGTGTAGTAAGTCTTCTTAAGCAACAGAAATATATTCTCGAAGGGTTTGAAAGAAAGGCTCCAAGTTTGAGCGGGCCTCATTTTGCCTCCCTCGTGGGATTTTGGGAGCGCAACATCAACAACTAGATATCGGGGGAAGCAGCTTCAATGCTTGAATGCCGCTGATCTGCGGTTCTCTGAGATCTCACGTAGGTCGGGTGTGGGATGGCTCTTTGAAGCGCTGGGCTGCAACATGGCATGGCAGGCGGCACTCTTCGCACAGCGGTTTGACCTGTTCCCCATGGGCGATTCTGCGACGAAGTCGACGTCGCCTTGGCATGTTTGCCGAAAGTTTCATGGTTCAGGAAAGGTGTTTCCCTCAGGTCTTTCCCTAACCCCTTCACTCCAGTAGTGGGTTTCGCGGCCACGGACAGTTAGCTCGTCTCGGGGTTTCGGAAGTTGTTGTAAATAGCCGTTGTCAGCTCTTGAACCTCTAGTAACTTAGTAGCAATACAGGGGGATTTGAGATATATTATCGTTACACTGTATTTGCAGTATGATGAATGCGAAGGAGTTATGGTACAGAGGTGTAAATGCAAGGGTTCCAGAGTGCAGTAATCCCCGAAACTAACTGACATCTGATCCTTGGCCTTCTCCTCGGCACGCAACCAACTTAGCTTATCCATGCCTTACCATAAACCCTGAACCCTTCAAACTTAGACATATATACACACATGTATATATATATATGTATATTAGTACATTCCTGATGCTGCAAGCCTTGCGGCACCATGCTTTAGACTGCGAGGATGCGCACAAGGCTGGAAACTCAAAACAGGTTGAGGAGGCAAGGAACTCATATGAACCCTAAGCCGTTCAACCCTAAATAGAGCTAAACCCAAGACCGCCCTAGCCATCGTCTTTGACAGGGCGCTGCCGCAGCATCTCGGCTGCACCCGATGCTGCATTCAGATGGACAGTTTCGGGACGATTTTGGGAGTAGGCATTACGGGTGTGCAGGGTCTAGGGGTTCGTGTGATAGATTCGGGGTTGGGCTGCCTCCTCCCTTTAGGGCTTTGCGGATTTTGGGCCTGAGATGTGGGCCCTTGAGAACAAGCAAAAGCTGTTACCATGCCAGGTCATCTTCTATGCAGGGCTTCTTTCTACAGTCGAGTTCCTGAAGTTGCGGGAGCGGGTTATCGGGGTGTGGGTTGCTCTACAGGACGTTTTCTGGGCCGGCTTTATGCTGTCCAATGGTGTCCAGTGTTTTTTTGTTTTGCTCGTGTCGGGGCATTGTGTTCGGGGTGAAGAGATTCGGGGTTGTGTTTCTGGCCGAGTTTGAGACCCAGCAATGCAGGCGTTATCGTGCAGACTCTAGTTTGCGCGCCAAGGGCTTGAAGGTGAAAAGGCTTCGTCCCCGTCAAACCTCCGAGAAGAAACAGCAACAACAATGCTGAGGCCTGAGGCTCAGCGCACCCTCAACTCCACCCTCCCCCTGACCCTTAACGAATCCCGAAGCCCCCGAATCCCCTAAACCCTGAACCCTAAACGCTAAACCCAACCCTAAACCGTGAACCCAAAGCCCCTGAACCCCAGAGCCCCAGCCCGGAAGCAGGTTTCAGTCACTGCCGCAGAAGCAGCTGCTGAAAGAGTTCCTGATGTCAGGCGAATGTAGACTTTAGGGTTCAGGGCTTAGAGTTCAGGGATATCGTGGGGGGGGGGGGGCTTGATAGGTTTTGTAAAGAACTTCATACGGTCGTATTGACGTTTAGGTTTTGTAAGGATGTTATATTACAAAATTTGCCCGTTTTGCTGGTTCTCCTTCGGGACTCGACCACGTAGATGCTGGGGTCTTTTTTTGTTGCCTTAGCCTACAACCCGTAACAACGTAAAGCCGTGGTTAAGTCCTGAAAACATCCGAAACTCCGCAGCCTCAACTCCGAAACGCCTAAACCCAGACAGATACATGCGCCCCAAAAATCCTTACACCCTCACTGCCCAACTCGAAGCCCTGAGCTCGAACCAGTACTGAACGAAACCCCACAGAATGCAAAAGCCTTGATTGAACTGCCCCGGTTCAGTTTCGGCGCCGGTTTGCAGTTTGGGGATGTAGCCTCCGTGCTGTACTACACCTACCCACTTCGAAAGGGTTTCCCGCTTCAGGGCTCAAGCCCCTATGATCTATAGTAGGGTGCCTGGGTTCAAACAATACAAAAACGGGTTCCAGGGTTTCGGGTTTCGGGTAAACTGCTATAGAGGGTCCGCTTTGCAAGTTCGCAAAAAGGTAGCATCCATTATTGGCCATCTTGAGTTTGAATGGGGAGCGCAACTCCTAGACCAAATCCTAAAACACCCAACTCCACGCCCGAAGACCTGAAATCGTCCTGTTTCGGGGTTTGGGTTTAGGGGTTCAGGCTTTAGAGTTAGGGTGTTCGCAGTAGCCGGTGAGGCAAGCTCAACGGTGGCTATCAGTCTGTGGCTCACGTGCTGCCCTTCGTCTTTTCATCCCAAAGTTGAGTAGGTAACCTTTAACCTGTTTTGGGCTTATATAATCCTTCCATAATTGAAAGGTTAACCTTTTTTGGGCTAGGGTACTCAGCTCCTAAGCCAAAGTCGGGAGTTGAAGCCGGAACCACATTAGATTGCAGGGTCAAGTTCCTTCACCCTGTACCCCCAAAATATCCTAAGCTTGAAACCTAGGTCGGGATTGTTCTAGAGCTTATAGGCTGTACACATACGATATGTCGGGATGCTTCATATCTGATTTCAATTCTGCATTCCTCAGGGTTCTGGAGTTCTCAGGGTGTTGGCATTCACGTCCGTATTGTTGGGACGCTCTGTTGCTTGGCATCAGGGAGCTGGCTGTGCGCAGCTTTTTCCCAGGAGTATAGCTGGTTGTACCCAAAGCGTCCTACGTATCTATATGCTAGAATGTAGGCTTTCTATAATCGGAGGTACTGTTATAATGATGTAGGGAAGTATCCCGGCATAGCAGTACAGGGGACCCCGAATGCGTGAACCGAGAGACCGGGTTCTAAACCCTCGTTTTTCAGTAGGCGAAACCCCAAGCTTCCAGCCCAAGGCAAGCCCCACACCAAACCCCAGGCGGCTCTTCGTAGCCCTAAACCCTAAAAACCCTAAAACCCGAAGCACCTGAAACCCCAAATTGACAATCCCCGAAGCCCGGAAACCCTCGAACCCCTGGGTTCAGGCTCCAGGGTTGAGGGTCCTTAACTTAGAGGCTGAGTGAGTAGGTAACCTTTAACCTTTCGGGGCTTCTATAATCTACTATAATTCGAAAGGTTAACCTTTTTGGGGTAGGGTACTCCTCGAATCCCACAACCTTGCTGAAAGCCTTCTGAAAGCTCAAACGCACGAAGACGCATCGCCACCGAGGTATCCAGAATCTGTGCAGTGGCCCGATCAGCTGCCAGGCCTTTCAGACTGCATGTGGGGTATATGTAATGCATCCGAATGCATGTGTATAAATATAGATATAGATATAAATATAAATATAAATATAAATAAATAAATACATATATGTATAAATGTACATATGTGTGTAGGTATGTATGCTTGCATGCATGCATGTATGCTTATTTGGCGCGTATCCAAATGCTCGCTGTCAACGACAGGGCCCCCGCCCAGTACGGTGACCACATAACCGCTAACAAACCCTGAACCTTAAACCCTCAAGCACCACTAGACTGCTGTGTTGGGGGCCTCCGAGCTCGAGATCGATGGAGCTCCTGCTTGCCGCGAACCCTGAGGGTTTAGGGTTTGCTTACTACGGTTGATGATGTAAATCCTGCATTACCCATAGTAAGGAAGATACCATAATTCCCACAGTTAAGGGTCCTTAAGGTAGTGCAGGATTTATAGCATCAACAGTAGGTTTAGGCTTTAGGGGTCACAGCAGGGATTTGGCCGGGCGAGCTCAGTTCAAGCCTGTGGAAAAGGGGTCACAGCAGTTCCGGGCGACACAAGCCCCTTTATGGTTGAAGCGGCTTTAGGAGCGGGTTTTTCGTCGGTTGACCTGCTAAAGCCTAGACCCTGCACTTGGGGTTTGGGTACTTCCTGAAATCCAGTCGCCCAATTTTTGTCCCTGGCTGGTAAGAAGATGCCGAATCAAAGCCAAGATCCGCCGCAATAGGAAGCCCTTTAACGACTCCTCCAAGACGTGAGAAGCCCCTACAAGAAACCCTCGAACGCTGTAAGCAGCCCGCATATACTGGTAGCTGATACTCCACAACCCTACCTGTGTAAGGGCTTGTGCAAGGGAATCAACATCAGAAATTCGCAAGATGCGAGTTTCTTAAGGTGCAGTATGGTCTTTAGAGTCTTCGGGCTGTTATCGATCGGAATCTCCAGATGGCTGCCTGGATGCTGACGAGACTCCGCGTCAAGAGCTGGGAACTGCAGGCAGCATGCTGCGGATGCGTTCTTTTCTGTAATATCGGGGCCTGAATAATTAGAAAAAGGTTTGGGGTATATTCTACCATAATTATTAATTATAGTAAGGAACCCCCAGAACACCATTCCATTTATTAAGGCCCCTACAGAAGAATTACCCTGATCAGGGCTCTGGGGGTTTGTGATGCGGGAGATGAGGTGCCAGGGACTGCTAGTGGAGTATGCTTTACCAGCTTTCCAACACCGTAGCTAAACACCAGAGGCTTTAGCTTAGCAGTGACCCTCCGGTAAGATACGGCCGCCAGTGTGTACTTTGAGAATCATCTTGTGAAAGACCTCGAACCTGTCACATTCCGTCAAGCATGCAGTCTTCCGAACCGCAAAGACTCATGTAGCCGTTTGTGGCCTGCCCCCGGACGGTTGTCATCTTCCCTGGTGCTTCCTCATCATGTCGCTGTTTGTGGGAGTCGCAATGATGAGCGGAAGGACAATCCAAGTCAAGGCGGGTGGTTCTCAAAACTAGGTGTACATGTTTGAGGGTCTGAAAATAACCTTCGTGTGTCATTATTGCTTTCCGACCACATTTAAGCTGGCTAACCTCAAAAGGAATTCCGATGGATGGAAAAGGCATATGTGAGGCACTGAGTTTGAGAAACTCGCAGGTGACACTGGACTCCTCGGTGGAGGCACTTCGACGGCAAGCAGAGACTGTCTTCGGCGTCAGGGGAAGATTGTGGAATGCGGCCGGAGAGTGTCTTCGTGGAGCTATGAATGTTGTTGAGGCTGGCCTGCAGAGTGGGGACTTGCTCATGCTGCAAGCGAGTCAAACATGTGTAGCCTCATGCAGGCATGCTTTCGTGGCAATTCTGGGCGATGCATCTGCAGTTTCATGGGGTCAACGCGATGTCGTGCACACGCGGCTTTTTGATGTGCAACAGATCCAGACGAACTCTTTCGCGTGTGCTGCGATCATGACGGATGGTTCCGTTGTGTGCTGGGGCCCCGAAGGCAGTGGTGGTGATTGTAGCTTCGTCCGAGATCAACTGCTAGACATTCAACATATTCAATCCACTCAGCATGCCTTTGCTGCCATCCGGCGCGATGGTGTTGTGGTGACTTGGGGGGATGCTGACTATGGTGGTGATTCTAAGTCTGTGCAACAGGAGCTGCAAGATGCGAAGCAGTTACAGGCTACGGGGTATGCCTTCGCAGCAATCCTGAGAAGCGGAAATGTCGTCACTTGGGGAGATCTCCAGAGGGGTGGCGACAGCAAGAGTGTGAAGGAGCAGCTGAAGCATGTGCGGCACATACAGGCCACAGAGGCTGCCTTTGCTGCTATCTTAGAAGATGGAAAGGTCGTGTGCTGGGGTTCTGCTTGTGAAGGTGGTGACTGTATGGCAGCCCTAGAGCAGCTAACAGGTGTGAAGCATATCCAGGCGAGTGGAGGCGCTTTGGCTGCCATTCGCTCAGATGGATCGGTCGTTGCCTGGGGGCGGGGCAGTGCTGGTGGTGACTGCCACGAGGTTCAAGGTCAGCTGAAGACCGTGAGTCAGATCCAAGCCAACACTTCTGCCTTTGCCGCGATCTTGGAGGATGGCTCTGTGGTGACCTGGGGTGGCCGTGCTTCTGGTGGGGACAGTAGACGTGTCAGCAAGCAGCTCCGGGGTGTGCAACAGATCCAGGCGACCCAGCGCGCGTTTGCAGCATTGCGAGGCGATGGTTCGGTAGCTGGGTCTTTGTTAAACATACCCCAGCAAGCCAGGACAATATGTACCACCATCCCGTCCCTCTTACTATGGTGGCTTCATAGTTCCTGAAGAACCCGCTTGAACACAATTGACGTCTCGAGAGACACACACACGCACACCCAGACAACAAGCACCAAGGTAGTGACTTGGGGCAGCCCCGACTGTGGTGGTGACAGCAGGTCAGTGGAGCAACGACTACGGAATGTGCGCGAGGTCCAAGCGACGAATTCCGCCTTTGCTGCTATTTTGGCAGATGGCTCCGTGGTCACTTGGGGCCACCTCTCGTTCGGCGGCGACGGTAGCATCCTCCAGGCTCTGACCAGATGTGCATATACAATGAACACATCTCTCTCTCTCTCTCTCTCTCTATATATATATGCCAATCAATATATATATATGTGGTAGTTGATCTAAAGCTCCTTGTGGCATAGTTTAAATGAAACGACAACAGCATGGCTAAATATGCCTTCGCGAAAGTTTTGCGATGGTGTTGTGTAAGTTTTTCTGCGAAGGTTATGTAAATATGCCTTCGCGAAAGTGCCGCGTTGGTTTTGTTAAAGTTAATGTTTTATTCGTGAAGAAGGACATTCCGGGATGAAGCAATTTAGATCAACAGCCATATATATATATATCTGTGTGTGTGTGCATCTCTCTCTATACATATCTGTCGACCTATCTGCCTACCGACTTATCTACCTATCGAGCTATGTATTGGCTTATGTCTTGTTGCATATATATATATGTGTATATATATATACAGAGCTAGCTAGTTAGTTAGTTTAGTTTATTTATCTAGTTACTTACTTTGTTAACGGTTAGTTGTTCAGTTGGGTAGTTGGTTAGTTAGTTAGTTAGCTAGCTAGCTAGCTAGTTAGTTGGTTAGTTAGGAGGTAGGTAGGTAGGTAGGTAGGTAGGTAGGTAGGTAGGTAGGTAGGTAGCTAGCTAGCTAGCTAGTCAAGTTAGTTGGTTAGTTAGTTAGTCAGTTAGTTGTTAGTTAGTTAGCTAGCAAGCTAGCTAGCTAGATAGTTAGTTAGTTAGTTGGTTAGTTAGTCAGTCAGTTAGTTAGTTAGGTAGTTAGTTAGGTAGTTAGTTAGGTATTCAGGTAGCTAGTTAGTTAGTTAGTCAGTCAGGCAGTCAGTCAGT